>OLKM01007354.1:0-11999 GCA_900291075.1 Melanogrammus aeglefinus | reverse complement strand
AATCTAACCGTAGATGTTGTGGCAAGGGCTCGTTTATCAGACGGGATTTGTAATTGTTCCCATAATAAATGATGTAATTAATACAAATTTGAATTAAATGAAAGTAGGGCCTACTACTCGTGCGAAATCAAGGCCATTCTCAAGCACATCAACCATGGCTGACATCTGGCAATCTTTCTTGACAATTCAGGTGGCTGACTGTTCTAATTTAATCATGCCACTTTAGTAAGTGCGTATGAAATTAGAACAAGCGAGCATCTAATTATCCTAAATTGTTCACATACTGTTAGATGTCTCAAACATCAAGCATCAAATACATTTCACAATGAAATAGGACCTAATCCGGTTAAATAAAAAAATACCATTTTCCATTTTGACTAATTTACTTTGAAATCCCAATGACACATTTTTACACACTATGTGAGTTAGCGATTTAACAGTTGAAAGTTCGATGTGATTTAACATGTGAAACATTGGAACATCACACTTCTTATTGATCTAAGGACCTCAGCACGTTCTACAGTCTCGCTGAATTTTATTATTGAGAATCATCAAAGAAAATTATTGCATTGGCCGCATATCCTGCGAGAATCATAATATTAACTGGCCGTAAGCGAAGTATACGGCGAAAAAACAGAACCTTCCTCCATATTACTTCGTCCCCACATCGAGTACTGAGCAACAATAACGCGAAATTAGCCTAATACAGGAGGAGTCTAGGAGTAAAAATTGAATCAGAAGCCACACACGCTAACAAAAAAAACACGAAACTATGGAGGATAAGCAAAAATTCGCAAAAAAAAGAGAATCAAAACCAAAGCCCGTAACAGAATCACAAAATAACTAAGGGACCAGAGGAGCAAGAAGGAAGAGGTGGTGTAATTAAACTGACGTCCACAACCCAACGATCAAGAAGGTGATTTAAAGACGTTTTAATTGTCAGCAGACCATTCCAAACAAGGCAATTCAAATGCGTGGAACCACCCCGACCTACAAACCTCCCCCCCCCCGCCCCCCCCCCCCCCCATCACCTTGGAAATGCTGCACATCACCCCAATTCACACACACGGTGGGTCCCACAACTCAACCCACTGCTGCATCGAGCGTACATAAAGACGAAACCACTCAGCTGAATGAAGACCCCCCCACCTCTGCTGCCGTGGTCAGGCCGCAGGGAGTCAAGCGATGATGAATGGCAATGTAAATGTGGACGCCGTGTGGAAGATGTGCTATAAGCGCAGTGGATATGTCAAGAGGTGTTTGGGGAATGCAGGAGGCCACTTGTCACTGGGGGGCGTGACTGCAGCAACCTGTACAAAAGCGGTACAATCCTCTATAAAAACCTAAAGAATATCCACTGAGCACACGCCTGCGGAGCGTGATTCGAATGTAAAACTATAGATCCTGAATCCAGAACAGCAAGTCTCTATTTCTAGCTTTCTCTTTGGTTTGCTCTAGAGTCCAAACCAGAGGCCACATGATGCTGAATAGCGATCCACGGGCTCCTTGAGGCCTCCATACTCATGTCGACCCCTCATCTTGTGCTTTGACTCAACTGCTTCCACACCTTAGACGAGGAAAGAAATGCCTGTATTTCTCTTCTACGTTCCAATATCAATTATTATATTCATATACAATTTAATTATATGTGTGTGTGTGTGTGTGTGTGTGTGTGTGTGTGTGTGTGGTGTGTGTGTGTGGTGTTGTTGTGTGTGTGTGTGTGCGTGTGCGCTGAAGCTTTGCGTCTCTTCTCTGGAAGCTTCTCTGAAAGGCTCTTAGATGGTTTGGAAATGGATGGAAAAGGAGAAAAGTTAAGTCAACTAAAATATGAAAGGAAAGCAGCATGACGAAGCCTTCCGACAAAAACAAATCGAGCTGTTAACCCACTATTAGCATGTCACGAGTTCCGTTCTGATGCACTTTAGAGATGTACTGCTGTTGTTCTCTGCAGAGATTGCATTGACCACTACATCACATACAACTCCTCTTAATGCGCTGTCTCCTTCTCTACACAGGAGGAACAGAGAGCCAAGTTTTGCATTTCAAAATGCTCCTTTTAAGATGTAAGCCAGAGGAGGAAAATGTCGCCGGTGAACTGAGGCGCAAGACACGTGGTTGTTGACAGCCCCTTGGTCTTGTAAGTATTTCGTGTTGTCATCTCTTCCATTTTTGATCATTGTTAAGTATACTTCTTGTGTCATTCTAATGTGTATCTGCCTGGCCAACTTTTTTTTTTTTCCTTAAATCTCTTACTGTGCGGTTTCCCCGGTTTCCTCAGTTGTGTTGGTTTTCTTAGGACGGCAGGTAGCGAGCGAGAAAGGGCACGGTGGGAGTGATGTCGTGCTGGTGTTTCCGCGGGTGATGAGGCCGGCCAGGGTCATGAACTCTTAGAAGACGCGCGCGCGGGGGGGGGGGTCGGGGCAGGGCGACGGTCGACTGCGGTGTGGACGGACCGGCCAGATGGCCACGAAAGACACGGGGAGCATAGTGTCCCACGCCACATGCGATGGCCAATCGACTGCCCGGTTACACTCAACAGAGGTTGGACAAAGCGACTGGCATGGCTGCCCCTGGCAGGCAGGCCTGGACACAGCTGGCCACGGCTTCTAGCCACTGCCAGAAAAAGGAAAAAGATTTGAAAGATTGGAGAAGGGTGACCAAGTGGGATGTTGGGAACCCGCTCTTGGTGAATTTTTAGAAGCACCAAACATTTGCAGTATAATATTATACTTTATATCTCCTATTTGTTGTGAGCTTCGATATTGGGCAGTTGATGTATTTAGCTATATGCAAGAGGTTGCATGCTACGTAAGGGATAATGTATAGAATGCCGTTTTTTATTCAAAAATTAAGGCATTATGCGATAATGACCGCGTTTTATACATTATCCGCTTTTAACACGGCCTATTCTGGCGAAATGAAAAAAGAACTTCAGAACAGGTTGTCGTGTCTTTACAAATTTTATTTGTTTCCATTCGTAGTTGATCAGCAGAGAAATAGTTTGCAAGATTTTGACATCGCTTAGCAACCTGACACGCTGGGGTTAATAAGTGACCCGACTACTTGCAGAGTAATAACAAAGACGTGAATCGGGCAAAAAAATCCACTTTCCTTGACAGCGGTCAATATATGCTTAGCAACGGTCAATTATCAACAAATTATTTGCCGCCGGAAGTTGGGAAGGCCCGGGTAAATGAACGGAGCATTCAACAGCAATTAAGAAAGTTACAGTGAGATGGTAAAAGGGGCCCCTTGCCAAATTGCCATCCATGACTTTTACGATATAGATGAACATTCTTCAGACTTACCTTTTTCTAAAATTTATGTTGGCATTCTATAGAATTTATATATCTATATCCAACTCCAACTACTACATTAATATCCAACTACTTAAAACATTTCCGTCCAAGTCCAAGCCTTATTTGGCATTTTATCCAAGGGTACATCTTCAGGTTGTTAACAACTGGTACATGCACCTAAGACCTTCTAGTTGATGAATTACATATTCACTTTCTGAGGCAGCCCCTGACAAAGGCAATGCATGTCATTTCTAAGGTGGGAACCTGCAAGGGATGGCACAACTTTTAATATTTAATGTAGCTCTTCGACCGCTGTAGGAGTTTCTTGTGTCAAAAAGAGAGAGAGGGGGGGGGAGCAGCAGAGAAACCTGGCTGGAAGAAGACACTCCTGGTTCGTATCCAACCGCGTGGTGGATGGATGTTGGCCCCTGAGTTTTTCCTCAGCCAAGCATTTCCTGGTCCAATAAAACGATCGGGACCATCTACAATGTTATTCTGCGCAAAGCGTTGGAGCGATACACCCCTAAGAGCTGTGATGCTTGACGGATCGAAGAGCGTCAGGAGACAGCCAGTGCGCTGTGCATACCAGACCAAATCACATCCAATCTCTTCACAAAAGTAGACGCAATCAAGCAGGAGACTAGCTGCCCGACGGAAACGCCACCAGGAGCACAGACAGAGTACAGCCTGAGTATCTCAGACCGATGAATGGGATGACCCACATCGTTCGAGGGCAACAGGTCAACAATGTTGGATCAAATGACTCATGCAGAAGGCCTGTGTTAACTCTTATATAGGACAGGGGTTGTCAGACTCAATTTACATGGGGGCCACAAGCCATGTAATCCATAATGGGAGGGACCTTCCTTACTTTAGTCTCAAGCGATCAAACTCCCAACATACACTATACACTTGGAAGAGTCCAAAAAGTGTTACTGTGCCAATGCTGGTTGGATCAAATGTCAAATGAGAGAGAAAATGGATGATATGGTCGATTACAGAGCTGGTGCATGGAGAATGCACAGAAAATACAGAGGGAAGGAAATATGAAATCTGATTTTCTTTTCAACTTTTTTTCCTTGAAGTTGAATTTAACTCTGTCCTCCTGAATAAACATCATCCTCTCCAATGCCAGGAGCCCTTATAATGTTTTGAGAAGATGGACTGAGCAACTTAAGAGATCAACATGTAAGGGTTCCAAAAGATGAAGCTGACTTCTCATGTAAATATACAAAGATGGGTCAGCAGCCGCTGGGATTCAGTCCAATCTTCTGTAAACACGGATAACTCAAGAAAAAAAAACCACTTCTCATGAACATACACTTAAGTAATTTTTACGGCAGTCAGAACCCCACAGCTGAGTTGCAATTTCAGTTTTAATTATTTGCTCCTGTGACCCAATAATAAATATGGATCTATTGGTTAACGGAGTAAAGCACACAGCAGGAATTACAGCCGGTATGTAGTTCCCTAGTCTCAGAAGAGGAAATTCAAAGACATGATTTTGTTGGTTCTGATACAGACGGGTGCATTAGGCTAAAGACAGTCAACAGAATTAGATCAGTTAAGTTGTGGAAAGAAGGCTTGCTCTTGTACCACTACGGGGTAGGAGGTCCTCCAGCCATATCTGTCCACTTTCACCCTACTTATGGCGCATTTCCACTAGCACGGCTCGGCTCGGTACGGCTCGGTACGGCTCGGCTCGGCGCGCTATTTGCGTGTTTCCACTAGCACGCAGTACCTGCAACCGGGTACATTTTTGGTATCACCTCAGCCCTGGTTCCAAGCGAGCCGAAGCGCGTTACATAGAACGTTGACGTCAGCCGACTGCTTTCACTGATTGGCCGATGAGTGTCGTCACCTGGAGAGCGTTCATAAACCGGCGCCGACGACCGGCCTACCGTTTTGTTCTCGCCGCCCGGAGTGTCTTCTCTGGCTCTCTTCTCTTGCCTTCTGTGCGGACAAAAAGAGCCACAGGGTGTGAGCAGCACAACGCGATTCGCCTCCATGGTCCTCCCATGCTGTCCTCCTCTGATGTTGTTGTTGTTGTTTCTGGTCTTCGCGCGATTGTACGTTGCTCGGCGCCGTGTAAATGACGTCACAGCGGTTTCGCGCAGCCGTGTTATGACGGCCCCGCCCACGTCGAGGAGGCACCAGTTGTAATGGAAACACAACCAAACCGAGCCGAGCCGTGCCGAGCCGTATCGAGCCGAGCCGTGCTAGTGGAAATGCGCCATTAGTCAGAAATTTTGTTTTGGAATAAGGTGGTGTAGGTAACAGAAGAGAGGCAATATCTGAAAACCAAATCACAGTCCTCTCCTCCACCTCTGTGTTGCATTCATGCACCTTTGATTGACAGGCAAGACGGAATTCCCCGAACCATCTGCCTGATTGGGATAGATGAACGACCCAGGAGCGGTCTACATTCTAAATGATCTCATACAGAAGCGCAGTCGAGCAGAACAGATAATCCCTCACAGAGCCTTTCACTCACTAACAGCTGATGGATGGCTATGGCATTTCTAACAAATGAGAGTCAAACGATAGCTCTTAAATCTTGCCTACAGCACCTTTTAAGAGAAACATCTCAAACATCCGCCCAAAGAAACTACAGAATGTTTGGAGGGCTTAGAGATAAAGGAGAGGTCAGGAAGTCTGTAATGGTCTCCATAAGGTCAAAGAGCAGCCATCTGTAGAATGAATTCCTCTTCTTCCACCTCGCCCACACTGTCTTACCAGCTTTGGTTAGTTCAGGGAGAAGTGCAGGGAGCGAGAAAAGATATCTATGTAACCAGGTGTTTCATGAACCGTTCAATGGGTCTGTTAGTGAAGAAGGGAATGGGGCCATTGTGGATCCATGTCCGCGCGCCAGCAGCATTGTGATGTACCAGTGGTTCATACGGCCTTCCCTTTGGCAGTGCATGTTGATGCCGTTGCTGAAGAATCTGAAAAACGTGTGAGTTCAAGAGCTAATTTATACACAAATGAATCACTTTAGTGTTCTGCACAGCACTCTGAGGCTCCATATCACGTATCTTACCAATGCTGGTATTATTTATTATTATTTCAACACATCAACAACCTAAGTCCGTTCAGAAGGGAGTGGATCTAAAATAGTGGCAGAAGCCTTGATACTGTAGGTTAATAAACCACCTGCTACTGCCCTTGACCGTTGTGGTAGGACACTTCTATATTTTCTGTTCCCAGCCACCATTCTGATACGCCTGGTCCACTTTACTGTTCTACAAGGTGCTGAAAGAAGGCTTTCCTGCCCCTAACTTCCTTGCTTGTAATCCATTGCCTATTTTCCAAAAGTAGGAGTGATTTCAGGCGGTGGAAGGTCACATTGGCACACTGTTCCACTTCGCTGACACAATTAAACATGATAGGCAGGCTGAGCTACAGAATCGGCCACATGTCCAGAGATACATTTCGCTCTCTCGCGCGTGCTCTCCTTACCCTCGTTTTCATGGGCTGGAATAAAATTGCATTGGAAAGAGAAAGGAAAATGTTCAGAGAAAACCCAGATAGCATCTCTCTCTCTCTTCCATTTCCCTTTTTTCATTGAGAGAAACTGATTGCTCAAGTGAGAAAAAAAATCCCATTAGGAGCCAATAATCTATTCTTTTCGTGTTAGTGGAGCTCAACTGAAGCAATAATTTTTTAAGGGAAATTATTATTTTTTCCTTAAATGTGTCAAGGTTGTAAGGCACACAAACACACACATACACACACACACACGCACACAGGCACAAAAGCGCATGCACATACACACACTCACACATTATATCCACTCTATCTAAGTTATAGTTCTGCATAATTATTCCCATTTCCTAGACGGCCTAGTCTGCTAGGAGAACAGTGGAGTTATTATCCCCTGCTAGTTTTACATTCACAAGAGTTTCTAGCTACACAGTGCCTCTGATGTTGGATGCACATTGTTTATTCTTATCAGACAAATGATCATGGACTAATCTGCTGTTTTCTCCCTCTTTAAAGATGAATGCTCTTAAAGCAGAAACCCTCAAGGAGCCTCATTTGTTTGACAACACATAGTTGTCACAACACCATTGTCTTCATTGATAGGAATTTCATATTCCAATTTTAGTTCTCATCCATATCCAGATGAAATCAAATAGCCTGTGGACCTTTGGGACTGACTCTTGGGACTATCCGTTGGCTTCATCATGTCGCTTCTTCACTTATTCTGGTGCCAGGGGACTTATCAGTTCACTTCTCTTCAGTGGCAGAGGTAACTCCAGATGCAAAAATACTTTGTGAGAAGCACCATGTTGGCAAACCGGATGATTGGTGGTTCAACAGTTCAATCATTCAGCAGCACTGACGCATTCCCTGGCTGAGTCTCAACATCAACAGAGGCCCGCTGGATGTCCTCAGACTGCCATCTATATCTAGCATTGTGGAGGCTGTCCAATACATTGCAGCTGAGCCGCATGCTGTCTATAAATTCGTCCATTACATTACATTAAATTACATTTATTTAGCTGATGCTTTATCCAAAGCGTCCTACATAAGTAAATAGTGCTTTCAACCCATGACAGATAGAGAAGATACCAGAAATTGCAAGCGTCATGCGAGTACATAAAATTTATCAAATAGGCCAACAGCTTCAAGCGCTGCATTTGAAAAACAACAGATAGATACCGTATTTTGTTCTATTTCGTTTGGCAAAGATGTCGTCGGAAAATCCGACGTTTCAGTCTGCAACAGAAGATGAGCAGGTTTTTTTTTTGCCGTCCTGATGTTGGTGACATTCTCGTTCCGCCATTGTTGAGCCAGGTCTGGAAACAATAGAGATGTTGAGAGGCTGGCAGGCTCCCCAGCGCAGTGAGGGAGCAGCGGGTGAGTTCAAGGGCTGGGGTTCTAACCACGTTTTCCAGGGTCCAGGGTGCGCGGGGAACGGTGTAGTGTGGGAGTACGTGGGCATGGTTGACGACCAACCTGCTGCATTCTGGATGCCGTGCTGAGGACGAGGGGCAGCACACCCGCCAGTAGGGAGGTGAGGTAGTCCAGACGTGAGATGACAAGAACCTGGACCAAAATCTGGGTGGCCTTCTGGGGGGGGGGGGTGGACATATTCTCCTGATTCTCTGGAGCACGCATCTGCAGGAGCAGGTTGTTACAGATTATCTACGTCACAATATATTTGAATATATTATAAACATACAAATGTAGATTCAAGTTGTCTCCTCTTCTGCCCTCTAAAGTGGAAAATGGAAATGGGGAAAAAAAAGGTGTGTTACTGGCCTGCTCAACCTGCCCAGAATAGTGTTGGCGTTTAGAGGACGGATGCTCCGGGTGGATAAGGCCTTGGTTGGATTATCAGGTGAAGAGATAAGGAGAGTGGTAAGTGGGTGTAGGGGAGTCAAGCTGATGATAAGCACATCGATTGAACAGGGCTTTGATTTGGAAAGCAGAGGGTCAAAGCATGTGTTCATCGCCATATGAGCAGGCCACACTGAGCATGGCTGCTCGGCTCCGTCACAGCGACGGGTCCAGAGAGGGCAGCCATGACAAAGACCAAGGATGAGGGAATACACTCGCCAAAGCAAAGCGCACACACACTCACACAGACACATACACAAACAGACACACACACACACACACACACACAGACTGTGTGTGTTTGTATCTAGATAAAATATACTCTGTCACACACAGACACGCACACACTCACAAACACGCACACTGCAATCAGAATCTCTTAAAGAGCGGTCAACAGACTGATAAGATCACTAGGATTTTGCCCCTTGCGAGAAACAACATTAATCCCATTTAAAACTACCTGTTTCTGTCGGAGTAACTTCCACATGCGATGGAGCCGTGTGTATTATATGTAGTATTATTATATCAGGTCAGTTCTGCCACAGCAATATTCTTTTGTATAGGGCCTTATGAAATGGTAGTAGAAGTATACAGAAAACATTGAATTTGTTGTTAAGTAATCCTTTGTAAAGCATTGTTGCTACATGACCATAAATGAGTCAAGATAGAATAGAATAATATGAGGAAAAATAAAGAATAGTAAGTATAAACCTTAGGTTAATGATTTACAAACAATCAACAATTTCTTCATATTGCTTTAAAACACATGGTGCATTTAAAAAAATCATGTCGCTTTTAAATAATGATGCAATTCATGATCAGTTGAGGTAGAAAGCATTAGTTAAGTCTTCTGTGTGAGCGTATCTAATATGAGGACTGTATGCCTCACTTAGCATTTATTAATGACACGTAAACCTGGATTGATCAATTCGGATAGTGCGAAAGAATGCGCTTAGACTTTAAGGTGAGTTCATCTAAAGTGAGAAATAACTATGCTGAAACCAAAACTCCCAAATCACAATCTCACAATCAGAAACTGGTCTTTAGGGAAAACAAACAGCAGCATGAGACAGACTCCTTGGGCCTCTGTTGTGATCACAGGTGAGCTTGGCTACCATTGGCTGTTGTCTTCGTCACCTGACCATTTATACGTTACGTACTCTGCTGTGGTGGGGAGTCCCCCATACTACAGGATATCGGATCTTAAATACTGAACATGTTTAACATGTTTTCTGATCTCTAATCTGTGCTGCCCCGATCAGATGTGGGGAAGTAAATTACTCCCCACCACAGGACAACTTTGCAAAACAATTGAGAATCATCCTAAAATCACGCTTTTGCTGACCAGAGTCGGAAGGGGAGACGTAGGCACAAGACGGGGCTAATTATTCTGTAGAGTGAACCCAGCATAACTAGCCTAAGCATTCATAAATTATCTATAAAGTATAGTGTAACCAAGTATTAAGTAGTAGGTTTATATAATGTTACCCAAGATGAAACAATGCTAACCAATGCTATCTAACAACCTGAACTAATCATGAATTGCAGCAGTATTTAGTGTTCATAAAGCAAAATCAATTTGTTAAAATTAATTTACCATAATTGTACGCTTTATAGAATAACTAATGAACCATAAGCTCATTAAAAATTTTAACTGATTATGAATGGCTTACTAAAGGGGAATTCATGTTGGATCTACGGTTTACAAATGATGAATTCTTCACTATTCACCACGACTTGATTTATGCTTTAAAGTTGCAGCTATGCCAAAGGTCTACTGAAATGTTTCCCCAGATGGAGAATCCTTCTCTGTATTTATTTATTTTAGAGGGAAGGAACCAACGTTAAGGTCAACGAAATGTATGGTATTTGGTGCCTAGTCGAATCACCTGTTTAATATTGTATGTTGGCTTATTTGTTTGAAACAAGTTTTTCTTCTCTGGGGGGAAAACGAACAAAACAAACACTGTATAATTAATCTGCACTGAGAATGAAACGTAGAAAAAAGTAGATGATTGCACGACAATCACATTAATCTTCCTTTCACACCAATCTCAGTTTCTGCCCGGCAATCAGAACGAAGACCAAAAAGGCATTCTGCGTCTTATATATTACAGCTCACGCTGCCTGTCTTTCATACACGTGTTGGCTTAAAATCCCATTTAACAGTGTGAATACAGCCTTCTCAGTACCATTCACACACATAAGCTCAGGGGCTTGCTGGGAGGTGATATCTGTGAATTAATTCCTCCTGTTTCTGACCTCCTACAAGCACAGCGGGGAGTCAGCGTAGCGGCGCGCGATAGACCAAGATGTATTGAGCGACTGCAGACTAAAGCTTCTTATTCTTCCTGATGCTTTGTTAAAATGTGAAAATATTTTCCTATAAAGGCTGTATGATCGTTGAAGGTGCCAGCCGACATCACAGGTAGAGGCGGACATTTAATACATAACACAGGTACTACACACACACGCACGCGCGCGCACGCACGCACACACACACAGGCACACACACGCAAACACACAGGCGCGCACACACACACACACACACACACACACACACACACACACACACACACACACACACACACACACACACACACACACACACACACACACACACACACACACTCTACACCTGGACTATTAACTACATGGTAAGCCAGGCCATGATGCTGAAATCTGGGTCTGAATTGGGGCGGTGAGACCAGGGGGCTGCAGCCCTCCCACTGTGACGCACGGCGGCAGCGGAGAAGGATGGATTCAAATCACTTTGGCAGCCCTTCACATTCTCATCACCTCCCCCTCCCTCCCCCCCTCGTCCCTCTCCCTTCTCCTGGGTTGCCCCTCCCCCCCTCGTCTCCTCTCCCCCCACCAGCCCTTCATTGGCTGCCTACTACATCAAACCAACGTCTCCTCCTCAGCCCCACCCCCCCCCCGCTCCATGCCTGTGTTGGCAACCTATCAGGTCCTACCCTGCCCACATGTGCCCCCCTGTCCACGTGTCACCCCCACCCCCCAGGCACCGCCTGCTGGGCCATGGGTTCAAATATGTGTAATTACATTTATTTTTTTATATGGAGCTAAAAATAGTTTCTACATTGTGTCATTCAACTTTCAAATCGATTATAGGACGCCACTGTTTAAGCAGAGAAGAGAAGGACAGATGAGCGTGAGTGCTAATGCAGAGAGAGCGAGCGTGCTGCGTGGAGAGAGGAGAGGAAGAGAAGAGGAGGAGGAGGGAGGGGGACGAGGAGAGGAGAGAGAGAGAGAGGAGGGATGAGGAGAGCGAGAGAGGAGGGGAGATAGGAGGAGGCGAGGACGAGTGAGGGGAGAGGAGAGAGAGAGAGAGAG
>OLKM01007353.1:0-12000 GCA_900291075.1 Melanogrammus aeglefinus | reverse complement strand
AGTGGTACAGACGCTATGGTCCTAAGGGACATGATCTCGGTGTGGCACAAAGGTACGAGCTTGAACTCTCATTGGACTCAGCTGCTAATGTAGAATGCTAAATAAAACATGTATAATTGTCAGAAACGTCGAGTCGGAAGCAGAAAATCTATAGCTGGATACATTATTGATGCAAAGTCCTCCAAAATCGACAGCTAATTACTACCGAAACTAAGTGAAAAATAGTCAAATATGAGATCATGATAATGGCAACCAGTTGACAATGCCTCGAAACGTAGTAGTCAAAGGACACCTAATGTAATAGCCCCCGTTACGGTCAGATAATATTTCATGGAATAGTTCTATATTTCCGTAACCAAGCTAAGCGCGAGCTTAGAGAAAGCTAACGTTTACAGACAAAAACAATACTTTACGGCAGCTCCATTGCCGCTGGCACGTCTTAAAATTGTACCGGGGGCGAAAATATAGTACCGGCCTAAATAACGTCATCGTATTGTTTACATCGACCCTGACAACAGACTGCCCAAGGCAACAGAAACGACGCAGATGCAGAAAACATGTTTTCACACGACGAAATACAATAGATCAAGATAGCGGATCGTTCTGTATTATAGCGTAGACATTGTTTTTACTTTATATTTGTGTATGTATTAATAATTGTTAATCGAAACAATAAACCAAAATTGCCCGACGAAAACGGGCGATCGCGTCAAATGACAAAAGTAATTTGACGCGGGCAAAGCCATACGTCATTTGACGCGATCGCCCGTTTCGCGGCAAGTTATTTTATACTTGTTTCGATTAAACAATTAAATAACAATACAAAATATAAAACAGTAAAGAACAATCTGTTATCGGGATACTATCATAAATCAGCGATCCGTATAAATGTATATGTTTATTATCGTCGTTTGGGAAACAATAGTTTCAGGAGAATGAATAACAACGCATGACGTAGGAGGGACCGGTACAATTTTCGCACCCAGAGTACATTTACGTTACACCGTGAAGCGCCTTTAACCAACGTGGTTTGCCGAAAGTGACGTGACGTTGACCGCAGGCCCAATGTGAAAGAAAAGGCCCAAAGGCATGTCACATGTTTAAAGCCGTTTTTTGTATTTAATTAATTAAATATTAAAATATATTATATTTATACAATTATTTCGTTGTAAAAATTCTATCTATAAGAGTAGACCATAACTTTTATTCAATTATAATTATCGTTATAACAAGATCTGTATCTGACCATTGAAAATCCACTTCCTGGCCCACTAAGCAACTCGATCGTCGCGTCCCTAGCAACCTGACGTCGTTGAACATGCTAGGGAGACCATAAAACTTAACTATCAAACTAAAGATCAGACTCATTCACTGACTGAAGATTATGCAAAGTAAAAAGTATATTTCTCGCCCAGAAATGTTATTAGAAACCACGTTTTAAATGGGTCTGTGCATATATTCTGTGCTCAAATATATATTGCAATTATACGTAACCCAATTTCCCCAAATGCTGGGAGAACGTATCGACCCCTGTTGGTGGCTATTCTCCATTCATTTAGATGGCGGAAGAAACGTGTATAGCATTTGTGGTTTTGGCATTAAACATAACTACTAGGGCGCCACTGTACTATCTGCGCCCCAGCCCTTTCTGAAGGCTCTCTCTCTTTGTCCCTCCCTTCTCTCTCTTTTCTCTCTCTCTCTCTCGTATCGTTTTGTGGAGCACGTTAATGTCTGAGAACACTCCCATTCAGAATTCATTTGGTTTACATTTCGTTCTTTGAGCAAGTTATTTTTTTATTTATTTTCATCTTTTGAGGAGGTGCTTCAAAGATGCAAATTTTTCTGCAATAATCCAAACCCAATGGAAAAAACCCGTTGCTTTTTTGTCAAAGAGAACCCAGGGCGATAGCTCACTTCCGGGTTGTGGCCGACCTACGTCATCCCCTCCACCACTCTACACTGTAAAAACGCCATGTTCAAGTTGAATGATAATAATAATTAATAATATAATAATAATAATAAATAATAATAATAATATATTAATAGTTCTGCCATAGTTATTTATTTAGGGGGGGAGGGGGCATACATACAAGTCTTTTGGGCCATTCGTAGTGTTGATCAGCAGAGAATATATTTGTGTCCGCAAAGACGGTGGTCGTCGTCGTATGAGCAACGGAAGACGCTGGGGCTGACAAGTCACCGGACTACCCATGAAGTGAAAGGAGCGTCCCACGGCATTAAGCAGAACCGTGTAATAGCCTACGCGTGGCATGGGATTTTCTCCTCAGATTTAGGCCAATAAACAAAATGATAAAATAAAAATAAAAACGGTCCGGCCCGAGGATAAGTGGTGGTAAACAAACGGGGTGGGGCTCGGGCTCGGGCCAGAGAATCTAAACACTCGACTGGAACTTCTTAGGCAGGTGTCCATAGGCCAATATCAGGAGTTAATGCACGCCAATCAGAATACGAGTAATTCCCCCCGGCCGCAAACCGAAAAAAAACGATTTTCGGTTTGCCGAAAAATCATATCAAAAAATTAAAAAAAGAAAGAAAGAAGCCGGATGGGTGTTCATGTTGATCGGCGATTAGTGTAGGTCTATTACAGAACAGTTAGTGGCGTTCAGAGCGCAGAATCTAGGTCTACTGTAGGCTACTGAGGAAAATCACACAACACAACGTAGGCCTACACACTTAGGGCCTACTTCTATTTCGTAACAATAATTATCAATTTAGGCTATTTTGGCTGATTCCAACTCAAGTCAGCCCAGCCCTGGCGACAGTTAAGTTTCGGTTTTCAACTCCGCATTTTCTGAGACAAATAAGCAGGAACATTAATTTTTGAATAGTGTCTGTGTTTAACAAACAAAAATCAATTCAGTAAAGTAAAAAATCATTAACAGAGAAGACATCAGGTTACTTTACCAGAAACATCTCCTACTATTTTATTATTCTCATAGAATTATTTATATCGTTATTTCAAATTAGGCCATGTGCTGCGCGTTCCCCTGATTGGCCAGGTAAGCCTCGCTTTGTTTATGATAGGCTAAGCCACGGCCCTCAATTGATCGGGCACACAAAACAGCTCACAGTGACCCGTCCTGTTTTGTCGATTGTGTTTTTTATGCCGTGGCTTATGTGTCCTGTTCTGTTCAACCTATCAATCAATTTTGTTTGTCAGAGTGTAGAGGGAAAAAATAGGACAATTTCACTTGACCATTTCTTTGTAGGCTATTTAATAATAGGCATCAAACGGACGGAGACATGCTTTCCATGATGCTTTGTCTGGATGTGTGTGTGCGTGTGCGTGTGTGTGTGTGTGTGTGTGTGTGCGTGTGCATGTAACTATCCGATCCGTAGATCGTAGTAAGCAATTCAAATGAAAACAAATAAAAGCTCATTGGGATCAATTGAAGAAAAGAGCTTGCTCTTGTGGACGGAGAGAGAAAGCGGCACAAAACAAAAACAATGTTGCGCGCATTAACCAGTTATTTGGCTTTAGTTAAAACAACGTCACACAAATACTCTGTTTTCCAGATACAACAATCCCAATACCCCCTGCACCACTACTTTCCAACCTCGTCCCTGCACATAGCCAAGAAACAAGACAATAGATGGCTAGGTACAATAAACATCCATACATTCTAAAAAGAACAGATGAAGCAGCTACCCTTGTTTCATTCGCGGTTTGCCTTACAGAGCAGCCACTGGCATTTAGTATATCCGTGAATTATTACAATTTCTTAGAATCAAAGGCGAAAGTAGAACGGGTGGCCAAAAAGCTGTCGTAGGCCTATGTTAGTTATCACAGACAATTTTAAAGTAGAAACCGGTGGCCAAAAGCTGTCCACATTGTTATTTTATCGGCAGACAATTTTCAATATAACAATATAACAATCAATGTTCTGTACGGAGCTCCTTCAGGGACCGTTAGGGAAGAAGAGGCGCTGCCGGACAGAACCTTAAGTTTGAAGTTCGTTAGTGACACGACAATACTTCCAATTGAGATACATGAGCTTGAAAATTGTGCTTGTTGACACGAAAATTTTGAAAATACGTGTCGCTGATCACGAAAAATAGATTAGGATAAATAACGTGACAGTGTCACGAATTTTCGTGAGACCGGGTTGTGTCAGTGGACAGGTACAATCCTACGAACTTCGTGAGTGCAGCGAATGCGCGTTCATGTTAAGAGGAGTTTCGGGAAACGCTCTAAAGAAATTAACGATGGTTCAAAACAGGGGCGATTCTAGGTTCTGACTTTTGGGGGGGCCGTGGCCTGGAACTGGGCGGAGTCGGAGGGCGGAATCGGAGGTGTTCAGGCGTCAGCTTCAGGCGACTAGAAAGTGCCATGCCGCGGTCAGAAAAAAGTAAACAGCGATGGAAGCACTGGACGACATCGAGGCAGTACTGCTGTTGCTGATTGCTCTGTGGCTTGTAGCGAGCAGAATCAAACTGTCCCATTTCTATTTTTCTTATTCGTTTTGTCGTTTGTTGCTGCTCGCAGTTGTGTTTTCATACATGACGGGGTGAATGTTTTAAAGACCCCCGCGCGCTTCGTCGCATATGACGTCATTTCATCTAACCAGTCAGTGGACAGCACTGTTCACGTGACATTTAGGCCCCGACTCGTACCGGTTAGACCCACCTCTGAAACAGGTACGAACAGGTACTGGAAAACCGTAACGGGTCCCGCCTTCCAATCCGCAGTGGAAAAAGCTCTCAAATCAGGGTAGAGTCGTGCAGAGCCCGTGTTAGTACCGTTGTGAAAACGCGCAGTGGAAAAGGGGCATATGTTCCGTCTGGCGCGGCTCGCGGCCCCCGCCCCCCCCCCCCCACACCTTTTATAAGCTGAGGGTGTTTTCATGAGTCTCATAGGTATTTAGAACATGTTGTATACTTGTTGATTAAGCTCACGTTGCTATGGGCAATGAAACATGCCCTCAGCTCATAAAATAATGCCAGCATTTTTTTTCAACTGAAAATTAGCACCTATGTCATTTTTTTCTGCTCCTTGCACCTTATCATGTTTATCATGCTACGCAGCATTACAAGCCCCTGCCGACTAAAACACGAAGCAATTCAAGAGGAGGCATAGATAGAATCGCCTTGTGTTCAACTGTCATTTAATTAGTCCTCTGACAGATTATGTCAAGGTTTAAAATGATTTATTATATTATTGAGCTGGTCATGTTATAACACGTTATAACAACATCGTGGATTTTCTGATAAAGGACTAGCAAAGCCTTTTTGACAGACAACAACAGCAGAAACTATGTTAAGGTGTGCTCGTACTGCCTTTTTTGGTTTTGTCAAACCAGGAGACGGCCCACCCACCAACATCAGAGGTTAGAGAATTCCTGCAGGAAGGTTTGCGCTCGAATTCACTAGCCCATTTGTGGGCTGTTTCATTAGTGTACCAGCATTCTATTCTCTCATTGCTTGGGTAAAAAAAATGGTAGAATATTAGATTTGAGGACGAAATGATAGGGTGGGCTAAGGCAAGTTTTAGGTGGGATTGAGCCCACCCAAAAAAGGTCTAGCTTCGCCACTGGTTCGAAAGATCCTTCGTGAGAATGATTGTACGAGCGAAGATCCATCGTTATCGGGAAACTGGGCCCAGTTCAGATAAAAAACAACGCAGTCACAAGGATCATTGCAAAAGTGATAATTTCTTTCTTGAAAACACACCCATAAATCACATTCATTATATTATAATTTCCAAAGACAGGGCTAAACAAAGGCATCAGACATACCCATACTGTAGAGTCCATCACGTAATTGCCTTGCCTTATTTCGCTACAAACTACACTTCTTTTGGCCACAGTTGTGATAATTATGTAACAAACGTTAAATTTCATAAGACACATACCTTTGCTATAATTGCGGACGTACAGTTGAGTGTGCATATGCATATTATGACCGTTTAATCTAAAGAATATCAGATGTTTTATAACGCTACCGCTCAACGGGCTGCTGTGCGCGCTCCCACGGCCACAAATCAGATTCTGGCAGACAATCACTTTTGGGCACAACACCGGCAAGTTCGAGCTACACACGCCGTCTGTTAATTAGTCGACAGAATCTTCACTTCTTTGCGACAGGGGCATAATAACAAACAAACACAGTACCCGCAAGGTATTTCTGGACAACGGCGAAAGCTTAGTTTATTGAAGAAAATGTTGCGCAAAAGTTTGATGTCCTTCTTGGACGTCCTACATTGCTCTTTGTTCATTTTGTTGCGTTCTTCTTTTTCGCGAGCCGTAATTGAGCTGGGTTATACCACACCTTCACTACTGAGCTGAGGCGTACTAGGTCCGAAGCGCATCCGCCGGTGGAAATGCGCCATTAATGGTCTATCAGGGTCTTATTGGTCTGCGTAAGGGCTTGGCCTCCGTAAAGTGCTACTTGCAGCTTTAATATTTATTAATTTGTATCTACCTCTCGTTCTATTTTTTTAATATGGATTTTTTTAATTAGGCCTATGTGTAATATTGCTCACTTTCTATTGACTTTTATTTGATTAATTGGGACAAATTTTGTTGACTTTTACTGTTCGTCCATTTTGTCGTTTGTCAACTGTACTGTATTTCCTGTTGCTATTGAAGACCTGAATTTCCCCAAGGAGATGAATAAAGTATCTACTTACTTACTTGCATGGCTGTGACTGTCAGTTATGTTCTTTTCAAGGTGTGGCAAGGAAATGGTTCCAAGGGACAGTTGATGGTAGCTTCCAAATAAGTACCTTTACATTCCACCTATGATTTCCTTAGCCAAGCTTATTACTTCAGGTTTCATGATGGACAGGTTGGTGGCCCTAAATAAGCAGAGAACCATTCTGCTGCAGCCATTGCCAATTTAGCCCACATTGATATGTTTTTGCTTGTTCTCTACCCGGTAGGATATTTTAAACTTCAAACTCCCCAACCCAATGTGTTGAAACTATCGTTAATCGAAACAGCTGTGCAAATCTATACCGTTAGAAACTCCATAATTTGCTGATTATCCTGATCAAATCTTGGATCAGTTTTACCCCAAAAACCCTAACCAGGGTTGCCAGATTGGGCGGTTTCCCGCATTTAGCGTCAGATAAATGCCCTAAATATAAAAACATTAATCTCCCATGATTATTCTTTGGCTGTGACTGTCAGTTATGTTCTTTGTATGGTGTGGCAAGAAAATGGTTCCAAAGGACGCTTAATGGTAGCTTCCAAACACGTCTTTTGGAAATTACCTGTACAAACCGCCTATGATTGCTTTTGCTACACTAATTACTTCAGGATTCTCGATGAACAGGTTGGTTGCTTTTAGTAAGCAGAGAACCATTCTGCTCCAGCCATTGCCAATTTAGCCCACAATGATATGTTTTCGCTTGTTCTCTACCTGGTAGGCAAATATTTTAAACTTTCAACTCCCAACCCAATGTGTTATAACTATCGTTTATCGAAACAGCTGTGAAAATCTATACTGTTAGAAACTCCAGAATACACTGATCATCCTGATCAGATTTTGATCAGCTTTCGCAAAAAAAACCATTGTGCAATACAAAAGGCATTTCATTAAACTACCTCACTGTGAAATCTGAAATGTGGATATAAAGGTATACATCATATACACAGGTATACATAAATGATGTATCTACACATATGACCAACCGGCTAATTCTTGGACTGATTTGGCAGAATAATTAAGAGGCCTATTAGTATAACTGGTATTGGCCTGCAGGGGACAGCAATTAATACACTGGTAGCTACTCAAAGAGATAGAAAAAGTAGCAGCGAATATATTGCTAATAGATGATAGTCTTAAACGATGTGAAAGGAGTTTTGTTGAGAAGAACTTTATATTTTACGATTAGTTTAAGAGGATCAGCATCCACTCCCAGATGTCAATCAAAACACCAATAAGAATAAATCCAAGTCCAAAGTACAGTAACGGTATCATTGTACCAAAATTCACGACCACACCTGCAAACAAACTTGCAATTGTAATTAATAGATTATTATTGGATTGCCCAATGAAAGTGAACACACACGGAATGTTTATCAGCAACAAAATTTACTGTAAATTTACTAATTTCTGGTTAATGAGTCAATTAGTGCAGCTACTCTTAGTGCAGCTACCTTTTTTACAAGTTGACTCAAGAGAGCAATGGTAATGTACTATTGGGGTTTAATTATGGCTAAGGCTCCTAATCACCAACCAACACTGAGAAATCTCCTAATGATGGTTTAATGCAATCAAACTCATCCTGATGGCAAACACAGGTAAGGTATCATTTGTCGTGGTATCGTGGTTATTCTTTCTCTAATCTAGTTAATTGAGATTAGCCCAGAGAATGATGTGGCTTACATTCTTCGACTTTGTGAAGTCTCAGCTTTCATGTGACAAATCATTTGCGTACATGGCATGACATGAAAAATATTGTTTTTAAGTACACTAGTAGCATTGAGCCCCTACCGGAAGCAGACAATCAGCCATGTATGAAGAACCTGGCCTCAAACCACCGACTCTTTCTCAAAAACGATTAATCACACTTCTACAATTGGACAGTATCAGGGTCAGTAGACATAGAAGAACAATAGATGTCAACATGTGTCTGTCCCTTCAAGTATGCAAGTTTATTTGCAGGTTTAAAAAGGGTCTCCATAGTGACCTATTGTAATATAAACAGGGTTCATCACACACAAACCCCCAATACTCAACAAGCATATTTCCAAGGAAACTAGGTTGCGGGACTCCATTGCGAGCACGGCTCTACAATGGGCTTGTCTCTTGGGAGAAAAGCCCATTCTGGTCTTGCGTTTTCAACAAATCAGTTATTATGCAGAAATTCTAAATTCTTATCACCAGAGCGTTGCCTCAAGAGAGTGAGAACTGGTTGAGAGAGTGGATCTCAAGGATGTTTTTCTTCTAAGTCTCTATTCTAGAATCTAAAGGCTCACAGGTGTCCCTGCTTATCTTCATGGGCATGGCGTATGTATGACAGTCCCAACCATCCAGTTACTTTCTGGCCCCGCGCACATCCTCATAGTCTGTGGAGGTGGCGCTTGGGCCGCTCAGGCATAAAGGGAGAATCTTAAATTTGTATCTCAACAATCTACTTCCTTTAGTAGATTTACTAAGGTTGTATCAGTGATGTTGGGTGACGTAACTTGTGTTGGTATTTGAAACAAGATCCCAAACAAACAGAGCCAGCTCGCCCCTCCCTTCCGTGTTTCGTGCATCCAGTAAAAACTATCATGAACGCAGCACAAAACCCCACAAAACCAACCCTTTGTCGGTGATTGCTTGGAATGCTTTTTATTATTGTTTTGTGAATCAGACCTTGTAGGCGTGGCTTCTTCACCATTCCGCTGATACCAATATAAACAGAATTTTTATCTTTACTCGACAGATGCTTTATGAACCACCTCCATAGTGAACATCGGTTTACCTTGTATCTCTTGATAAGGCCCCTTTATTCACTTTACCACTCTTGAAGTTGTACCTAGCCCCGGAACAGCAAACAACTCAGCGGGCCGTGTCAAGGTAAACAACATTAATTCCTTAATTTTTTTTCTAATTTATTTAAACTTTCAGTGGGCTTTTTGATCAATGGTTATAAACAAGCAGTGGCACTAAGAAAAGAGAGCAACTTCTTTAATTCTTCATCTATCTCTTTTTAGTAAACCTTCTGCAAAGCAGGTCTCCAGATGGCACAAGTCAGGTTGATGAACATTTGTAATTCCAATGTATTAAATTATGTAATTGTTAGCCTTGTTTTTCTTTTATTGAGTTACATGGCTTATTATTTTAGACTATTGAATCCATTTCATGTCCGTTGGATTAATAAAGTATATCTTATCTTGCATATGATCTAAAACAGGATCCAGCATACTCTCAGTGATGGGGAAAAAAACTACCTTTCTGGTAGAAAGCTTTCTGTTCAGAAATGTCTGGTGAAGAACAACATTCCTTGTACTTTGGTGAGTGTGGTGCAGGACTGACTTAAGTCTATACCGGTCCTTCTGGTGAGACTAAACTCAGTGAGCGCTGCGTTGGGTCCATAGTGAGAGTGAGTGGTACCAGGTGCAACATTCGCTATAGCGTGGTCTCGGGGAGGAGAGAGCAGCCATGGTTTGTGGATGCTGGGGCTCCCTTCCAGACTGGGGTAGGCAGGGCTTCTGGACCTGCTCTCACATGGATGGTGGCGTCTCTGGATCAACATGGTAGGTCACGCCACCCGATTCTACGGAAAACAAGCAGTTATTTTTTTTTCTACTAACAGCAACAGCAAAAAAAATGGGGAGAGACTGATGAGGGAATGAGGTTGAGTTCAGCTGGAAAGATGGACAAGGTGTGGGGAATGTAGTGATTGAAGATAGCAGATTGAAGCAGTATCTGTATAGCAGGGGAAGAGTTATGACCTCTGGTGGAGAATGGCCACTCAAGGACAGAGCCAGACTGTGACATTTCTGGGTAATGTACTTAAACATGCTGTTGGTAAGCTTTTAATTATTATATTATTTTGGTAACTTGTCAGCTATAGTTAAATTCTCTGTGATTATATCTGTTCTGGTTAACTGCGCCTTCCTCTATATGAGACAATTTCCATTTTGAGACTAATGCCGGCTCACTTGAGACCAATGAGGGCATCTCTTCCCTGGTATCTTGCTCTCTTCATGTACTTCTCTGCTTTCTTTCTTTTAAGCTATTGACTCTGACCTACAGCAGCTTTAAATGTGCTTTCATTAAGGTATTCTGCTTCCGCAGGTGCATGGCTTCCCTTTATGAGAAGCCTAATTGGTCATCAGACATCAAGCAGATCAAGGTTGTTGCAGAAAGACTTGGGCACGGCAGTGTCAGCCTAAAGGACAGAATTTGGCATCTGATCGGATATTATCGAGCAAATGCAAATTTCTCACTGACAGATGTCTGGGCTGCACTGGTAGTGCCTGAGATTGTCAAGAAAGTAGGAAAACAATAATCAAAATATAATTCTAAAGTATATTTCTATAGCATGCATCTAACTTGGGAAATTATTTATTTGGATCCATATTTCTCCTTCAGATAGACGAATCAACCCTCTCAAACTACCAAACGTGCCATGACAAAGATCCATATCCCATCTATACAGTCATCAACCAGGACTGCAAATACGAAAATTTGCTACGCGGTAACTATCAAATATCAGTGTGGTCAATACATTTCTATTTGGCAGTTGGTTTTGGACATTTCCAGTTATGGAATTGAGACTATCACAAGGTTTCCAAATGTCCAATATCCAATACCCAATTATCAGTGTGGTTGCTACTGCAAGCACATCTACTGTTCTTCTTAAGTTTTCTTTATTCCGTTTGCATGTTTTTTGGGCAGTTAAAAGCTCCTGCATATTCTCAGCTACAGAAACCATTAAACTATCAAAACGTCCAGCTCTTTAATGACATGATGGCTATCTCTATTTTACACATACGCACGCATGTGTACGTGTAAAATAACTAATGAATGCGGACGCGCTTGTGTGCGTCCATCTGTTTAAACACATGCAAACGTGCACGTACCGCTGCTACCGCATAATACAGTCCATGGCGATGTATATTAACGGGGGGACACATGCATATTAGGAACACAAGTTGATAACGATAATGCATACAATAATGGTAAGAAACAACGTTTGTTAATGTATTGCGTATATCATTAAATAGAACCACAGTCACCGCAAATCATGTGTGTTAGGTTTTCTTTGCAGAAATTTATTTGAGGACTTAGTATTTCTGAAGTTGTGGAAGAAAACGCTATTCCATGTGTGAATTAGGCCATATTGTTTGGCCATAAACTGAGCCATTTGATGTTTGAAATTATGTGGTCATCAGTGGCGTGCACAGACATTTTGGGGGGCAGGTGCTCAGGGGGGAAGGGAAGGGCACTTTTTAGCGCACGCGGAACACCTTATTATAAAAAAGTTACACGCACATGTTGAATGAAATTTTACTTTTATTTGTATCATTCTCTACACGT
>OLKM01007352.1:0-12001 GCA_900291075.1 Melanogrammus aeglefinus | reverse complement strand
TCAGTGCTCTGTGCGTTTTTATTTCACACAGACTGTACATGAAAGGACATTTTAAATTCAAGTGGGCAGCTCTCAAAATAACCGACCTGCTGTTTAGATTACAGATGCATTAGTGCAGTTCGAACTTAATGCAGACGTCCCATTAGTTCGAACTCTCCTTACTCCGACTGTCGGAAACAATCGGAGATCGAACTAAATGCGGAGTTCGAACTAATGGGAGTCGGACCAATGTGAGGTCGATCTAATGGGAGGTCGACCAAGGGAGTCGGACCCAGTTGCCATGACCCGTTGGGCTGTCGCCGTCCTGCAAGACGGAGGCGTAACTTGTAGGAGAGGGCAGTAACTTGTAGTTCGCGAGGAGGCGTAAGTCAAGTCAACTCAAGCTCCAAGTCAATTTATTGTGTCTCCCAGAGGGAGAAATTTGTTGGATCTGCGGCAATAGCTGCATCACATCCCAGTATGAAACAACATACGATCAGTTTTCATCACAATGGCAACGGTGCAAAATTGTTGTACATAGTATTGGCAAATCACAGATACGAAAACGATCAGTAAAAAACTATGGACAAACAGGCCTCAAAAACTGTAGTACATTGTGCAAAGCACAAGCATTCATGTGCAAGATAGGCAATCTGTTAAATTCCCACAGCTCCTGTGCAAATTAGCAATCACACCATTACACTCACATTCATATGCCTGACCAAAAACTGCCTCCTCCATTTCATACATCCATAACCTGTGCAACAATAGCAATAAGCAAATCCAACCAGGCATACGATCAACATTTAAGTCTGTCTCATTCATCATTCCTTACATACTCATCTACCAGATCTTGTTCCCTGTGCATACAGTTATCCCTCCCCCACTCCCCATATTAGGTCCTACCTACCTATACATTACTCCATCTCATAACATACATTCCACTGCAAAAAGGACATCTCACATGTGTCATTACAGTCATTTTCACCGTTTTCATTATGAGCTTGACTGAGAGAGGATGAATGAGTATTTGTACCTGTTGTGTTGCACAGGAAAACCCTATACCTTCCTACCTGATTTACAGTGATATATTCAGAGTGCAGAGGAGGTGGGAGCTGTTCGGATAGGATAGTCTGAGCCTGTCTTATTGTAGTGTTGTTCCAAAGAGCTCCTGTGGTTTGAGAGGTACTGCGTGTTCACAATGATTTTGCCTACTGGCTTTAACTTAGGTTGAAAATCTGCTGTTTTTTGACTTGACAGTTTAGGTTCCCAAACCATGCTGCGTAATACCGTATTGGAGAATGACTCAATTGTTGCCCGTAGAATATGATCATTGATATTTTTACTGACCCCAAAAAACCCTAATGTCTGCGCATTAGAAATGGAGGGCGTGGGGTTGAGTTCTGGCACACACATCTGCCCACATGTGTTGCGCCAGCTCAAGTCACAGCGATATTACCCTACTGGTACTTGAAGGAGGACACCGGTTGCAATGCCAGAAACCATGTATGGTCACAGTGCTTTTGTCACCAACTATCTGGGATTCCACCAACATTTCTAATGTCTTTTTTATGTGTTGATATGAAGTTGGTGTGAGGTCACACCCAATTAACAAACGTTGTCCACAGCAGCTTTGTGAACACTGATGTCTGTGTTTTTTAGTGAGAGACTGAGAATGACAGTGTCATCAGAAAACTTTACTATGTGTTGGTTAGGTGCAGTACTGACGCAGTCATTAGTGTATAATGTAAATAAGAACGGAGAGCTGACGCAGCCTTGGGGGCGCCGGTGCCTACAGACTGCCAGGTCAGGACAAAAGACCCGTTTAAATTTCACCTGTTGAAGGCCCTGTTTGACAGGAATGAGTGGTACCACCGAATTAGAAAAGGCGTTGACTTTAAGCTCGGACCAGTTTTCTTGAGAAGGATGTCTGCTGGATTAAAGTTGAAAGCAGAGCTAAAATCAACAAAAAGCAATCTGGCATACGCATTAGGACTTCTCTTAGGTGCTTAAGAATGAGGTGCATTATGGTTAATATGGCATCGCTCGTGCTCCGGTTTTTGGTGTAAGCAAATTGGTTGTGATCAAGCATGGTTGCTACTTCTTGAATGGAGTACTTCAATCATAAAGCCTCTCTAGAGATTTTAAAAACATTGGAGGTAATGGCCACCGGCCGATAGTCATTTGTCCTCTTGAGGGCATACTTTTTCTTGGTTACGCGGATAATGATTGATTTTTTACATAAGTTGGGTACTTGTGAATGGTCTATGGAGGAACTGAAATAATTTGTGCATACTGGAGAGAGTTCATCTGCAAAATTTTGAGAACGAAAGCCGACAGATTTTCCGGACCTGACGCTTTGTTAGTCTGGTAATGCCTTTAAATATCTTAGTAATTACCGGAATTGTGGCTCTAGGCACAATTGCTATTCCCGCGTTCACATCACAAATGACATTTGTCCAAAAACTGCTGCACACTAGGGCTGTCAAAATTGCTTCAAAAATTGAACATTCGAATGTTCGTTTTTTTGAAAAAAATCACGAATTCGAACTATTTCGAATTCTGGTTGCCTATTTTACGCAGTTGCCGTCAATATGTCAATAATGCGGACCAAAAACACTTGGCTTCAAATTAGTGGGATATATAATATATTCTATAAACAGCCCAGTAACGTGGAGGCCTTAATCATGAAAAAGCCACAAACTTTGTATGGCTTGCATTTCACCACCACACCTGCAAGCGCGCAAACTATATAATCTGAAGAAAGACCGCCCGCTTTCCTGAATGTTACAAGTATGCTAGTGGTAACCGTCCTTTGCTTTGCCTTACATTTATCGAGAAGGCCTTATAAAATCGATTAAGAAAAAACTGCATGTCGCCTACGTCTTCCACCATGTCAGCGAAAGGGGCCAGCACTACGCACCGTTTCGGATTCATGAAAAAAAAGCGTGTCTCGACTTTGCCGAGAACTCACCCGGGTGCGCCGTGGACAGATGTCCCGCATGTTCTGGTTGTCGAGTGGTGGCCAATATCAACTTTGCACAGCTTGCAAATAAACCTTATGGCCTTGGCTCAACAATTTTTCCCCCGCTTGAGCCCAAAGCCAAAAAACCCTCCACACGGGCACCTTGTAAGGTTGCGGGGGTTTATGATCTCCCTCCCCGGACTCTGATTGCAGCCGCGACGTGTATGTATTTTCAGCCATTTTTCATCTGATAAACGGTTTTTCCACATATAATCATAGACGCTAGCTGTTTTTTGGTTTTGCGTTGCTGTGATTGGTTTACATTTCCCGGTATGTTGCGTATGCGTACCAGTTACGTACAGTATCAGATCACGTACAACTTCCCGCGCACATGCACACGTACAGTAGCCTATCAGATTGCGCTGTAGCCTACAGTAGCCTATTCAGATTCACTTTGTACAGTATGTGTTCTATGTGTTTGCCGTCTCGTTGAGAGTGCTGGTGGCCGGCGGCTTTCGCTGGCATTTCCTTACTTTAAAACGAGGGACATCCGCGAACAGACAGAGGCTCCATTCACAAAGCAGATTAGAGGCGCTTGTACCGCGGGAGTGTTTTTTCACATTCGAATATTAATTTTCACGTTCGAATCGGGCGTTATTTGGGATACATATTCGAACGAGATATATTCGACACTCGAATATTCTGACAGCCCTACTGCACTACTCACTGCCGTTATCAGAGTTTAAAACGCATATAAACATTTCATTCAGTTTTGGCCTGACGCCTCGTTCTGGGCAAAAGAAGAGGCTTCTTCTTTGTGTCCATGTTCTGTCCATTTGTCTGATGGAGTTCCAAAGTTTCTTTGTGTTGGCTTCTGATAGATTTGTGTTCTGCCTCTCCCTGTGTTGCTGCCAGGCTCGCCTCTCTTTTAGAGCCATTGAAGTTCTTTTTGAGCGGCCCGGGACTCCTGGCCTTATCCCAAGATTTAAAGGCTGCTCTTTTTTTCTGTGGGATGCAATCCTTAATGTCTTTTGTGATGTATGGTTTGTTGTTAGGATATCCTTTACAATTTTGCTGGGGTATGACAGATCTAATAACAAAAACAGATGTAAGGCAGTGATAAAGCTCCGTGATATTGTCAATGTTGTATCCCTGAAAAAAGAGATCCAAGTCCGTACAGAGGAAACATTCCCTTCAGCTCCTCCCACTTTGTCAGTGGCGACCATACCTTCACTGACTGAGTCTACTGGTTTGCTGGACTTAACAGATGACCTTATATGTAGGGAGCAGCTGAAATGGCATTGTGGTCAGAGTTACTGAGGGGGGGTCTAGCTCTGGCCTGTGTAGGCGTCTTGATATTGCCATAGCATTTATCAAGATATGTAAGTATGTTGGTCTGGTGCTGCACTTAACATGTAATGATTTGTTAAGGACTGAGCCAGTGGTTAAAATCCTCCCAGTGGGGGCGTCCGGTTTAGCTTGTTAGTATATGGCGGTGCACACAGTCCGTGATTGTAACTTGCACTAGGAGGCGTAACTTGTAGTCGGAGGAGGCGTAACTTGCACTAGGAGGCCGTAACTTGTAGTCGAGGAGGCGTAACTTGCACTAGGAGGCGTACAACCATGTAGTCGGAGGCGTACTTTGTAGTCGGAGAGCGTGTCGAGTACTTTTCTAAATCGCGGAAGTGATCTGTAATGTAAGCAGTGGTGCGCGGGTACATAAATGACCGGTAATTAATGATTGGTAAATTTACTTCCCGTCATGAATATCGGAAGAACCCGACTTCAATTGAAGATCTCCGTGTAAACCGTTTGATTTACAACGCTTTTGTTTATACCGCGAAAAGAGAAAAGATCTCGCGTGGACCGCGATTTAGAAAAGAACAAGTTACGCCTCCTAGTGCAAGTTACGCCTCCGTCTTGCAGGACGCAGACAGATACTATTGTCTGAATGGGCCCGACTACGTCACGGATAGACGCTGTGAGCATCTTTCCTATTGGATAGTTTTTAGGATATTTTTCAGTGAAAATGGCAGACATACATTTAATTCTGGGTGGAAAATAGGATATTTTAGCATAGTTACGTCATTAAAAGTGTTTATGAAAACATTGTTAGCGAATGTGCATTTTTATTTCATAATCGTTCGCTCGCGAATTGGGAAGGGATGTTTGGCGTGTTGATAGTTATGACGAAGAATATCGTCTCCAACATAATACATGGTTGGCTGCTAATGATGGTTGGCTATGGACGCTGAGAACCAGCCAGTTTGCATTTCCGTTTAAATCATGGGAATTAACGACCGTTGTCTTTGCTGGTTTATGTAAGCGGATATGTACCCGGCGTAACAAGGCAACCGGTCTCACGAAAATACCGTGACACTGTCACGTTATGTAATCTATCTGAAATGTGATCAGGACAAGTATTTTTCAAAGAAGTGTATATCAATTGGAAGTATTTGTCGTGTCACTAAGCACGAACTTCCAAAACTAAGGTTCTGTCGGGAGCGTTCTCCCTAATGTTCCCTTAGGAGCTCCGTACAGAGCATTTATTGTTAATGTTCATTTATTGTAAATGGTCTGTGATGACTAACATTATGACAGCTTTTGGCCACTCCGTTTTCTACTTATAATTGTCCTGTCGATAAACTACCAATATGACACTTTGAACCACCCCGTTTCTACTTTCACCTTTGATTCTGAGAAATTGTGACAATTCACGGATATATTAAATGCAGGTCGCGCTGCCTCTGTAGGAAAAACCGTTGAAGGAAAAAAGGGTAGCATGCCTTCATCTGTTGCTTTTAGAATTGTATAAACATGATGTTTTTTTTATCTAGCCATCTATTATCTTGTTTTTGAGCTAGGCGTCGATGCCTTCGCCAGTCCAGTGTCGCGAGGCGGACGTTGCCATGACCATCTAGGAAATCATACCGTATTTAATAATAATAATGAATAATAATAATACATTTATTTAGAGGGGCGCCTTTCAAAGCACCCAAGGGCACCTTACAGAGCATTTGATGGGTTATCATTAATATTGATGTGTAGGGGTTGATTATAACTCGTGAATAATATTGTTTATACCACGGTCCGGGGGATTACTCGTATTCTGATCGGCTGCAGGGCGTGCATTAACTCCTGATATAGGCCTACAGACACCTGCTAAGTAGTTCCAGTCAGTGTTTAGAAACTCTGCCCGAGCCCGAACCGACCCGCGGGCCGGGTCGGGCCGATATTTCCCACCACTATCCTCGGGCCGGGCCTTTGATCGAGCGTTTTTATTTTTATTTTATCATTGTTTATTTGCCTAATCTCTGAGGAGAAATCTATGCCCCGCTTATTACACGGGTTCTTCTTAATGCCGCCGGTTGGAACGCTCCGTTCACTTGCATGGGTAGTCCGGTGACTTGTCAACCCCAGCGTCTTCCGTTGCTAAGCGACTTCACCGTCTTTGCGGACAAATTATTTCTATGCTGATCAACACTACGAATGGCCAAAAGACTTGGTGGGCCCCCCCCCCCTTAAATTAAATAATAATACTATGGAGAATTTTATATTATTATTTATTATTATCATTATTATTATTATTATTCATTCAACTTGAACATGTGTTTTTAACAGTAGAGTGGTTGGAGGGATGAACGTATGTCGGCCAACCCAAAAGTGAGCGTCGCCCTGGGTTCTCTTGACAAAAAGCCACGGGGTTTTTCCTTGGGATTTTGGGATTATTGGCCAGAAAAATTTGCATCTTTGAAGCACCTCCTCAAAAGCTGAAAATAAATAAAAAATAACCATGCTCCCAAAGAACGAAATGTACAACCAATGCATCTGAATGGGAGTGTTTCTCAGACAATTAACGTGCTCCACAAAACGATACGAGAGAGAGAAGAGAGAGAGGGACAAAGAGAGAAGAGCGAAGAGAGAGAGAGGCTGAGCTTCAGAAACGGGTTGTGCGCAAGATAGTACGCACCTAGTTATGTGTTATGGCCAAACCCACAAATGCTATTACACGTTTCTTTCCGCCTATCTAAATTGAATGGAGGAATAGCCACCAACAGGGTCGATACGTTCTCCCAGCATTTGGGGGAAATGGTTACGTGTGTTATATAATATATATATATATATATATATATATATATTTATATATATAATTATATATATATATACATATATATATTATATATATATATATCTATACAAAGCATTTATAGGACAGATTCACCATTAAACGTGTTTCTAATAACATTTCTAGCGAGAAATATACTTTCTACTTGCATAATCTTCTGTCAGTGAATGTGTCTGATCTTTAGTTTGATGGGTCTCCCTAGCATGTTTCAACGACGTCAGGTTGCTAGGGACGCCCGCGCACCTTGATTCTTGTTGTGCGGCCAGCAGCAGGGAGTAAACATTTAAAACCGAAATTTGCCTATAACCAAATGTATGATATGCTGTACATATAGCCTAGTTTATATGTTATAAAATATTTGTTATATTGTCTGGTTTTACCTGAACTTGTTAATCCCACTTCCACATGTTGGTGGAAGTAGATTTTCAATGGTCAGATACAGATCTTGTTATAACGATAATTGAATACAAGTTATGGTCTACTTATAGATAGAATATTAGAACGAAATAATTGTATATATACAGTATATAATATATTTTAATATCTAATTAATTAAATACAAGAATGGCTTTAAACATGTGACATGCCTTCCTTTTTTGGGCCTTTTTCTTTTCAATGGGCCTACGTCAACGTCACGTCACTCTCGGCAAACCAGGTTGGTTAAAGGCGGCAATGGAGCTGCCGTAAATTGTTGTTGGTTTTTTGTCGGTGAACCTTTAGCTTTCCTAACCGCGCTTAGCTTGGTTAGGAAATAGATAGATATTTCCATGAAAATATCTGCCCGTAACGGGGGCAAACAAGGTGTTCCTTTGACATCTACGTTTCGAGGACCGGTTGCAACGGTGCCAATACATGACCATATTTGACTATGTTTCAGGGTTAGTAATTAGCTGTCGATTTTGGGAGGCCATTTATCAATAATGACAGCTATAGGATTTGCTTTCCCGAGTTTTGCTGCTTCCCGAGTTTTCTGACAAATGACATTGTTATTTAGCATCCATAAATTAGCAGCTGAGTCCAATGAGATCAAGCTTGACCTTGTGCCACACCGAGATCAGGTCCTAGACCATAGGGTGTACTATGTAAAATACAGGGGTCCGTGTTATTGTGTAGGGGCCGTGGTATGAGGCCGTGGGAGTACCATGCTTGGTGTCATTGGACTCAGCTCAATGTGTAGATGCTAAATAACATGTCATTTGTCACATGTCATTTGTCACTTGTCTACTCTCAGAAGTGTTGCCTGCAAGACCTAATGGTTCAGAATGTGGTGAAAAAACATTTTTTGAGATAGGAAGGTCCTACCGCCCTGAAATTTGAATACCTTATTTAGGGCCTAACTGGGACCCCCGCACCGAAACTTGGCCCGGTCGGACCCCGAGGGCAGGAAGGGGGGGCCTGCCCTCGGGGCCGAGTTTTCGGACTTTACACCCGAACTTATGATCGGCTTTATGTTCTGCTGATGCAACCGACTGCTGGTACTTACACCGGACCTAAGCGGTTTCGTGTTAGAATTCGTGTGGACGCCTGAAGAGACGTTAGAGGTGCGTTTGTAACCAGGGTGAAACGACGTGTTTTAGTTTTGTTGAAATGTCACCAAATGCTGATTAATATGAAGCCAGTATGTGTTTAAGTTATGTTCAAGGTACCTTTTTGTAACCTGTTCCAACTCCTTGTTAATGTGTTTATTATACTTGCACTGTCGCTTTAAGAAAGGTTTGGGTTTAGTGACGTATATGCAGTGCCAAGCTCAGAATGCGGTTATCTATCTGAGTGGAGGAGGGAATGTTGTCCCGTGTACGACAGTTTACATGCAGTGACACGTTTTTCTTTGGCTCATGCAGATATCAATAAATAAGAAAGCCACCCTCCATTGTTGTACAGCCGTCCTTCCACCCATCCAGCGCATTCACCAAGAACACAACGGAGACCATTATATCCATTAACGGATGTGCGCCCATTGATGAACAGTAGCAGTGCGGGTGCACAACCTGTTTACATTGGTGCCGTGACCTTTGAAGGATTGGTTTAAAGGACGACATCACCTCGTACGCCGAGGAAGCTGCTGCCACTGGCCTTTTGTGGTACTGAGGTATTTTCGTGGAGAGTGCTCAGTGTTTTATTTTATTTTGGAAGGACGATTTCTTGTTTTATATAGGCCTATCCACGTGTGTCAATGCTGAGTGAAGTAGGTGTTTGCACATTGTGGACTTTTTGTTAAATCTCAGTGAACTGATTGAGTGCAAATGTGAAGTACTGATTTAATGCTGTGTATTTGCCAGTTGATATGCTTTTCTAATACTGTCATTTTGTGCTCTCGATTTATCCATTGTGATTTCATTGGAATTATAAAAAAAATGTCTTGTGTTGATAAAGTGGCATTTAATATGGCAGAGGGCAGAACATACTCACTGGGTAGTGGGGGTGATGATGCTGAGCGGGTTTCTTTTGAGTGTCAGTTTGGTGTGGGGGAAGAGATTTTTGAATCAGCCCTCAGAGACCAGAACATCAGGGCCTGGAGTCACGGCGTTGGGCACCCCCCAGTTGACCTCAACTCGGTATGTAGACCGTGCCATGGCGAGCCACTTCGATCAGAACCCAGACTTAGGTTCGCTCATTACACAGTTAGCGGAAAAGCTGGGTGAGTCCATTCCAGCTCGGCTACGGGTTGGTAGGAGCACAAAGAGCATGAGTACTCCTCTGTCAACAGAGACAACACTGCCTAATGTCAGTGTTGTGCTGCAATCAGCCGCAAAGGATCCCCCCTTATTTAGGGGCGATGGCTCAGATAAATTTACAGTTCACGAGTGGGAATATCTCATGACCCTGTATTTAAAGAGACGTGCCATCCTAGTTCACGAGCAATCACAAGAGATTCTGGCAAAGCTTATGGGCAAAGCAGGAGATGTGATCAGAGTAAAGCTGCGTAACACATCTATCAATCACGGTACAAATCCACATGTGATTTTTGATACTCTGAAACAACACTTCAGTGAACTGTCATACTCAAGCATGCCCCTGTCAGATTTCTATAACACGCTGCCCACACCAGGTGAAGATGCTATGGAGTATTGGGCTAGGCTAAATAAAACGTGGATGTAGCTGACGAGTGCTTAAAAAGGCAGGGTCGTAGCATTGATGACCCGGGCCATGAGGTCAGCATGATGTTTATCAAACACTGCCTGGACCAGTCCCTCCACAGTGTTTTCAAGTTCAAGTCTGCTGACAAATGGTCGGCCTGTGGAATTCAGGATAGGCTCGATGAGCACATGCAGGATAAGAAATCCAGATCTGCAGCTCCAAGACCATGAAGGCCAAGTGTTGTAGAGCACAGAGCTCATTCGTGCCACGTACCTATGCCTGAAGAGGCACCTCTCTTGTACACAAGACAGCCTCCAGCCCCTTTGACCACTGCTGGTGTCGACAATGACTGCATGAAGGGTTTGGTAAACCTGTTGGACCGGCTGGTCACAGTGCATACCCAAGTGCCTGCCAACCCCGGCACCCAAGCTGCCATGCCACGCTCTTTCCAGAGAGTGTGCAAGGTTTGGTGGGCTCCTACACATTCCACATTGTCACACTGCAAGCAGAAGAACCTATGCTTGTGTCCTGGTCACTGGAAGAAGGACTGTCCTCAACGGACAAACCAGCACCGCTTTCAGCACAATGGCCATGCTGGTAACCACAACCAGCAGCCTAACCAGCGCCGCTCTCAGCATGATGATAGCGCTGGTGGCCAGCCTCAGCAGTTAAACTGTTAAACCCACACCTGGAGGGGGACGGTGTGGGTAACGTAAATGGAATCCCTTCTGAAACCTGTGACCTAGCTCAGTTATATGAAGAGAGCTGTGCCAAAGCACCTAACGGTACAAAAATAGCCATTCAAGCTACCGAGAGAATCAAAGCTTTCGGAGAGCTGTTCTATGCTCCAGTCCTCGTCAACCACAGTGTGCAGATTAAAGGCATCTGGGACTCTGGCTTTATGGTATGTAGCATCAGTGGAGAAGCGGTAGAGAAGCTCAGATGTGCTGATATTTTGCCAGGGAAGCAGTACCCCGAAGAGAACATTGTCTTGATTGGCTGTGGTGGTTTGCGAACCCAGCCTGAGGGCTTTTATGATTTGGAGATGCAGCTGTATGGCGTTCCATGTATTGTACCCACTTTGGTTGTTTCTGGCCAACAAGATGACCTCATATTGGGCTCAAATATCATCAAATATGTCACTCATGTCCTGACTGGCGGTGGCGAGTACTGGGATCTTGCATCTTTTCATGACCCCGAGATCGATCACTTCTTGTCCATGTTCACAAATGTCGATAGGAACTGTCAAGGTCACCCAGGCTGTGATCCTCCTACCCAGGCATGAACACTTGGTTTGGGGCAAACTCCCTGCCAAGTCGCCTATGTCACCTGGCAGCACTGTTGTTCTGGAGCAGACCAACTCAAAAGCCATGCCACGAGGTGTCCTAGTGGGTCGTCTTGTCACACCTCTCTGGGGTGATAGATGGGTGCCAATGACAGTTATGAACCCATCTGACAAAGCGATCACGCTGAATCGGAATTGCAAGTTGGCTGATGTGTTCCCATGTTTAGCAGTCAAGGATCTTCATGTTTTCCAGGGCTCACAAGCAGCTTCAGAGAAAGAGCAACCCGACACCAAGAAACGACAGCATGATGCTTCTTCCAGTGCTAGTCTTTCTTCCCAGGCAAGCAAAAGTCTGTCACAGTTGGGTCTGAGGGACATCGATGTAGCTTCATGTCAGGTTAGCGGAGCTTGTAGGTCCCAGCTCAAGCAGCTGATAACTGACTATCAGGACATCTTCTCCAAGCACTCGCTTGACTGCGGTGAGGTCAAGGGTTACACACACCACATCCCTCTCACTGGCGATCGCCCGTTTCGCCTACCATACAGGAGAGTCCCTCCAGCCCACTCT
>OLKM01007351.1:0-12002 GCA_900291075.1 Melanogrammus aeglefinus | reverse complement strand
CGTCGTTGGCAAGGGGGGAAGGGCAGTCACGCATTGTAGTAGCTGAGGGAAATAGAAGGGCAATAACAGGTAGGGGAGGGGGGAGGGGGGGAGGGAAGCCGTCTGGTAATCGTTCAGTGGATAGAGCGTGGAAAGGGAGAGAAGAGATGGAATGGGTAGACCTAATGGTCTAGACGGAAGGAATAGTGTATTGCGATCGTTAATAAGCGGTGGGATCGTAGTGTGTGGTTCGCTGTTGGCACCTATGAAGCGTGGAAGAGAGACGTCTGCAGTGTCTGATATGAGGAATGGGATGGCAGTTGTATGGGCCGGGTCCGGAAGCTGATAGTAAGATGCAATGTACGTTTTGGTAACAGAGGAAGGAGTGAGGTGCGTTATGCCATCAGCGACGTTGTTGAGCCCAAAGAAGAGCTCTAGTCAGGGCTTCATTGTTAAATGGTAAGGCGAAATCTAAACTAAGTTTAGTATTGTAGGCTTGCCTGTAAGGGTTGTGTATATTAGTATTTGGAAGATTCCTAATCATCCAATCCAGCTGTGTTTTGTTTTATGTGTGATATATTACCGGTAGGTCATCCGGTGCTGGCTTGGTTTTTATAATAAACAGCTGTTAAAAGGTCAACGCTTTCTGGCCATACGCAGTTGGTGCGGTGTGGTGTCTTGTCGAGTGCGTCTTGATATAAATTTTCTATAAATGATCGGATTGCTTTGTAAGAAGTTTTAAAATACGTTACGTGATTAGGGCTTAGGACTCCACGGTCAAGCACAAATAAAGGTGTAGCTCGCCACCGCCAGGTAGGTTGGTGAGTCAAGATAGTGGGTGTTCCGCCGGATACTCCACTACATCAAACAGCCACCAACGAGGGCGCCAATCTGTTTCTAAAAGTGTTCGTCATAATGTTAAAAGACAAAAGACTGAGGCGGTGGAATCTGGTAAAACTAGGTTCAGCGGGCTAGAGGTCTCGGGTAGTAAGGATGGCGAGAATAAAAAAGGGAAAAGAGGAAAAAGAACCTCTAAAGTAGGCAGAAGGAACATAGGGGAATAAAAATTCTATAAGAAAAAATGTAGAGAGCACAAACGCTAAAAAAATAGTGTTGAAGAGCCAAGAATACTGCAATTAAAAGTAGTCCGGATACTAAGACAAGTGGATGGAATAAACAATGGTAGTTCCAAGTAAAAAGCCAGGTAAAACCAGGTAAAAACCCAGTAAAACAACTGTTAGTACCAACTAGGCAGGTAAGTAAATAAGGTCCGTGTAGTGTTTCTGGACACTGGTTGGATCGTCTTGATGGGTTAAGATTGTTCCTTTTTGGGAGAGGGAAAGCAGAGAACTGGGATGTAGGCCGTATTAAGGTCTGGTAATAGGCTCTTTGTTATCCTGTTCGATTATTCAAAAAAGCTCTCCCAAAATAGCACCGTCAGATGGAGAAAAAAGGGAGGACGATATGTTGAACACGTAGTTGACTGGACTACTCACCAACCAGACATAGGAAGGCATCGGAGGGAGGCTGGATCGGTTTGAATTGTAATACACGATTGCCAAGGATGGTAAAAGTAACTGATGTTTTATTCCATTGCACAAAAATAAGCCAAAAAAAGGGCTTAAAAAAGTCATTTGTTTGTAAAACAATTTAAAAAGTTTTATTAAGAATATATCACACCGACACTTCCACGGAAAGCACTCACCTACATAGTATGGCCTTTGACTCTCTAGCGGTAGCAGTTTTTCAAGACAATGAATTAAGTAACGAGAGAGAAGTTCGGAACGATATTCATCCATAAAATGGGAGAGACCTTCATCAGAGGAATAGTGAGAGAACAAAAAAAAACAGGAAGTATATAAACATAGTATGTTGGCCTAGGCTGCGTGGCTCCTTCATCCAAAATCGAGTCTTAGCGTTTTTCTGCCAGCCAATCGAGGATGCTCCAAAAATCCGCACGATTGGGACGGTGGAGGGGGCGGTTTAGGAGGTGGGGGGGGTGGGTTTGGAGGGATGGAAAGCACGTCGTGCATGGGCATCGTCCCGGTAGGTCGCTATCGGTGAGAGGGAGGGGTTTTAGCAAGATGAGTGAACAAGCAGTAGCAGCATCATTGGTTTACTGCTGGGCCGCTGGCAAGGTTTAGGATTGGGGTATAGGGCGCGCCTCTCTGTGTACAAGACGCAAGCAGCGCGGAGGAACACCGACAGGCATCCTAAGTTAAGACTGCGTCATGTAAGGAAGAGAGGAGAGAGCACGGGCACAAGCAGCAAAATATAAGTCATATAACACAATTGACTATATAGCCTTAGAATAAAAACAAAAATTGGATAAAAATAATAATAGTGGTTATTAATAATATTAACAACCATTACTATAATTAAAATAAGATAAGATAGAAATAAAAATGAAATAAAAGTAATACAAAGCAATTGAAATGATATACTAATATATCAATGTAAATGCAGCGAGGAGGAGATGCGGGTTAATGTTTAGGGAAAGGAAAAGATGCGGGTTAGGGTTTAGGGAAAAGGATTAGGGTTGGGGTTAGGAAAAAGGATTAGGGTTGGGGTTAGGTTTTAACTTAAGGTAAATAAAAATAATAAAGATGTCAATGTAACGAAAGGAGGGTTAGGGTTAGGAGAAAGGGATGGGAGGTTAAGGTCAGGGTTTAGGGTTAGGGAAAAGGATTAGGGGTTGGGGTTAGGAAAAAAGGATTAGGGTTTGGGTTAGGCTTTAACTTAAGGTAAAATAAAAATAATAAAGATGTCAATGTAACAAGGAGGGTTTAGGGTTTAGGGAAAGGGGGATGGGAGGTTAAGGGTCAGGGTTAGGGTTAGGATTTAGTTAAAGATACAGTAAAATAAAAGAAATGATAAAAAAGTTGTAGAAAAAATAAATGGAGTAAGGGTTGGGGTTAGGGTTAGGGAAGGGGGATAGGAGAGATTGAAGTAGGCTGTGTGTGTGGTTTGGGGTTAGAGGAGTGAGATGGGTTGTCGTTTAGGCCAAAGGGGGATCTGGAGGAAAGTCTGTAAATCCATCTTCTCTCCGCGCGTTCTCCTCTGTTGGGGTGCCAACCTAGATTGGCTCTCAAGGCCGCATAGGAAAAAGTTGGTGATGGTATGGAAGTAAAGTGGGTGTATAGTAGTTTATTGTTGGTGCCTTTTTGGATATGATAGATGTGTTGGTATAGTCTTTGTTGTTTAATGGTTGCGCCTGTTTCACCTTACATAAATCAGTTTGCATAGTTTACATTTGTATTGCATAAATGACGTTGTGTGAGAGTAGGTAAATGTTTGCCAGATAGGGGCACCGGCTCGGGGAGTTGGATTATGTATTTGTGGTTTGAAAAGTAGGGGTCCAGAGTTGTGCGGATTGTTTTATTGAGTGCTGTGTGTACTAATTATATCTCCTAGGTTTTTATTGCGGCGATAGGATGATAATATTTTTAAAGGGTGTGGGTGTGTGTTAATGAGTTGTATGGTGGAATTAAAGTGTTGTTTTATAGATTGGGTAAGAGGGCCTAATTTTAGGAAAAAGTGGTGATAAATGGTACTAATTTGTGATTTGTGTTTTGTTTTTTACAGGAAGGATGCTGTGGCGGCCTGGCTGGAGGAGTGAGCTGACCTCTGCTTTGACGGACCTGAGGAACCTCTTCGAATATCCTCGTGGACGGAGGGCCTGAAAGAGGATCCTTGTGGCTTCCTCTACGTGTGCTGGGGGGAAAGAGCAGCAGATGCGGTTAAAACGGATCAAACTGGGCCTTGGATGATGGAGGGTGAAGTATGACGCGGATGATAACTAGTACTGTATAATAATGAGTGTCGGTCTGTGTCTTTAAAATAAACTTTTGTGGCTAATGATTTATGACCTTGTTTTGCTTCCGTAAAAAAAAACTATTGTGTCTAGGAAGGGGACCTGTTGGAGATGAAGGGTTATGTTTTTAATTTAATACGTGGGTGGTGGGAGTTGAGGGTTTGAATGAAATGTAGGAATTCTGTTTTCTGTTTGTTGTCCCACAGGCCAAAAGATATCGTCCAGGTAACGAAAGTAATACCAGTGGGCGAATGGGGCATTTAAGGAGCGCGTTGTTGTTCCCAGTCCCGCGAGATAAATGTCGGCATAGGCTGGGGAATATTTTCTGCCCATCGCGCAACCGCTGGTCTGGAGGAAGAAGGAGGTGTCGAATAGAAAGTCATTACGGGTGAGTGTGATATGAAGAAATTGAAAGAATATAATGGTCTGGACGGGATGGATCGGGTGATGAGGCTAGTGCTTTACGCACTGCTTCAATGCCTAGGTCGGTGTCGATGTTGGTGTACAAGGATTCCACGTCTACGGAGAAGAGGTAAGTGTTTTCAGGCACGGTAAGGTTTTTTAATTGATTTACAAATGTATAAGTGTCTTTGATGTAGCTGGGGTGTGTGTGGGACAGGGGGTTAATGTAATAATCTATGAATTCTGCTATGTTGTAGGTTTCCGAGCCGCAGTCGCTCACAATAGGACGTCCCGACGGGACTATGAAGGGGACTGTCCATTGAGATGGAGGTTTGTGTATTTTAGGTAAAAGATAAAACAACCTCCCCTAGGGAGGTCGGGTCCATACAGGTAATGTGCTTGTTTAGATGTAATAAGCTTTTTATTTAACATTTCATCGATGAGGGTCCTAACGATCGTTTGGGTCTCGAGGTACATGGGTTCACTGAGTGGTCGATAGAATAAGGTGTCGGTAAGTTGACGTGTTGCCTCCAGGATATAGTTGGTGCGATCCTGGAGAACGATTTGGCCGCCCTTGTCCGCCGGTTTGATAATTATTGCATGTTGTGCTTTTAATTTATTAATAGCTTCCTGTTGTTGATTGTTAATGTTGCGTGTGGTCTTAGGTCTAGAGAAGCGGAGTCGACGGAAGGACCTCAAGTCTTGTTTAATTATATCACGAATAGGTTGGGAGATGGACTGGTTCGATGGTTCCCAGTTAGATGGGCTAATAAAAGGTATAAAAGAAGAGTTTGTGTTAAAATCGAAGTGATCGAGGATTTTGAGTCGTCGGTGGTAGGAATGTATATCCCTTCTTAATAAATCGCGGTCTGGGAGTGGTGGGGTGGGAATAAATGTAAGGCCTCGTTCCAACATCTCTTGTTCCGATTTGGAAATCTGGAGGGCCGAGAGGTTAGTGACGTTGGAAAGAGAGGTCACCGAAGGTAGCGTTGCGCCTGGTGGGTCTAACATAAATCCAGTTGGATAAGCCAATCTCTTAGCATTGAACGTGCTGTTTCTGGTGTCCAGTGGATGTTGTCCCTTGTGGTTCGGAATTGTAATAGCGACAGCGTGTTGAGATAAACTGAACGGGAATCCACAATTTCAATTTGGTCCCTAATAAAACCATTAAAAGCTTTAACGCAACGAAGTTGGCTGGCCGTCAATCTAACGGATACTGTAAGTAATGGAATGGCGATGCGGGCCTGAGGAAATGTAAGTCGTGTGACGTTAATAAGGCGTCGGGCATCTTTTGTTATTGTCAATGCGGTTTGTTCCCTAAGGCAATTGTTTATTCCGACGGAAAGGACGATCAGTTTCGTTTCGGGTCTAGGAGAAGGGATTTTCAATAGAATCGTTGTTATGTGTCTGAGTGTTGCACCTGGAAAGCTGTCTAATTGGATATGGTCGAGTTTCTGTTTAGGGATCCGAGCTATGTTAGAGTCGCCTAGAATAATCGTTTCTTTTCTGATTGGAAGACCCAGTTGGAAGCTTTACGATTTGTATACGGATGTATACGGGGTTGGAGTTGAGAGGAGCCAAGTAAAGGGGAAGGAGGAGGGGGGGGGAGGGAGAGAAGGCGGGCTAGGATTGTGTAGATTTGTGTCGGTTAAGGTGAGTGTGATCTGTGCAGGAATGTTCGCGGGGGGTGGGGAGGGGGGGTGTGGGTGGATTTCCGCGCAGAAGGAGAACACGGCGGGATTCGTATATGTTTTGTTGGTAGTTTTGTTAATAACAGTGTTGGTGCGCGGTGGAGGTTCTATCTTCTGGTCCGGCGGTGGAGAAGAAGTGATCAGGGGGTCTGGATCTGGCTGGATCGAGTCCGAAGATTTTCGGCGGTTGGGTCTTGGGGTTGAGGGTAGCAGGTTGACGATGAGGGGTTCCGGGTTTGGTGTGGGAGGAGCTGGGGTTGTCTTCGAGGTGACGGTGAGTGTGGGAAAGCAGGTGGGCGTTGAAGTGGTTGGTGCAGGTGGAGCACTTCGAGGAAGACGTGATCTGGTCATCGGTGGTCGTCGTGGCAAGGGGGGAGGGCAGTCACGTTGTAGTAGCTGAGGAATAGAGGCATTAACAGGTAGGGGAGGGGGGAGGGGGGGAGGGAAGCGTCTGGTAATGTTCAGGGATAGAGGTGGAAGGGAGAGAAGAGATGGAATGGGTAGACCTAATGGTCTAGACGGAAGGAATAGTGTATTGCGATGTTTAAAGGGTGGGATCGTAGTGTGTGGTCGTGTTGGAAGAGGTGGAAAAGTCTCAGTGTCTGATATGAGGAATGGGATGGCAGTTGTTGGCGGGTCCGGAGCTGATAGTAATGAATGTAGTTTGGTAACAGAGGAAGGAGTGAGGCGTTTGCCATAACGTTGTTGAGCCCAACGAAGAGCTCTAGTCAGGGCTTCATTGTTAAATGGTAGCAAATCTAAACTAAGTTTAGCTATTGTAGCTGTGTAATGTTTCATTAGTATTTGGAGATTCCTAATCATCCAATCCGCTGTGTTTTGTTTTATGTTTGATAATACCAGGTCATCCGGTGCTGCTGGTTTAATAAAAGCTGTTAAAAGGTCAACCTTTCTGGCCATACCAGTTGGTGGTGTGTTCTTGTCGAGTGCGTCTTGTAAAATTTCTATATGATGGATTGCTTGTAAAAGTTTAAAATACGTTTTGATTAGCTTAGGATCCACGTCAGACAATAAAGGTGTAGTGACCGGAGTTGGTTTAAGATAGTGTTGTTCCCGATACTCTAAAACAGCCAAAGGGGCGAATCTGTTTCTAAAAGTGTTCGTCATAATGTTAAAAGACAAAATGACGTGATCACAAATAGGTTCAGGGCTAGTGTCGGGTAGTAAGATGCGAGAATAAAAAAGGGAAGAGGAAAAAGAATTAAAGTAGGCAAAAAAAGGGGAATAAAAATCTATAGAAAAATGTAAAAAACGCTAAAATAGGTTAGAGCCAAGATACTGCATTAAAAGTAGTGGATACTAAAAACAGTGGATGGAATAAAAACAATGGTAGTTCCAAGTAAAAACAGGTAAAAACAGGTAAAAACCAGTAAAACACTGTTAGTCCAATAGGCAGGTAAGTAAATAAGGTCCGTAGTAGGTGTTTCTGGACACTGTGGATCGTCTTGATGGGTTAGATTGTTCTTTTTGGGAGAGGGAGCAGAGAACTGGGATGTAGGCCGTATTAAGGTCTGGTAATAGGCTCTTTGTTATCCTGTTCGATTATTCAAAAAAGCTCTCCCAAAATAGCACCGTCAGATGGAGAAAAAAGGGAGGACGATATGTTGAACACGTAGTTGACTGGATACTCACCAACCAACAATAGGAAGGCATGGAGGGAGGCTGGATCGGTTTGAATTGTAATACACGATTGCCAAGGATGGTAAAAGTAACTGATGTTTTATTCCATTGCACAAAAATAAGCCAAAAAAAAGGGCTAAAAAGTCATTGTTTGTAAAACAATTTAAAAAGTTATTAGATATCCACACTTCAAGGAAAGCATAACATAATGGCCAACCAAGGATAGCAGTTTTAAGACATTAAAAAGTAACAGAGAGAAGTTCCTAACGTTTCACCATAATAGGCTTCATCAGAGGATAGTGAGGAAAAAAAAAACAGGAAGTATATAAACATAATGTTTGCTAGGCTGCGGTGGTCTTCATCCAATCAGTCTTGCGTTTTTCTGCAGCCAATGAGGATGCTCCAAAAATCCGCAAAATGGGACGGTGAGGGGGGGCGGGGTTAGGGGGGGGGGGGTGGTTTGGAGGGATGGAAAAGCACTGTGGATGGGCATGTCCCGTAGGTCGCTATAGGTGAGAGGGAGGGGTTTTAAGCAAAATGGTGAACAAGCATAAGCATCATTGGGTTTACTGCTGGGCGCTGGCAAGGTTAGGTTGGGGTTAGGGCGCCCTCTTCTGTACAAGACGCAGCAGCGCGGAGGAACACCGACAGGCATCCTAAGTTAAACTGCGTCATGTAAGGAAGAGAGGAGAGCACGGGCACAAGCAGCAAAATATAGTATAAACAATGACTATAGCTTAGAATAAAAACAAATTGGATAAAAATAATAATAGTGGTTATAATAATATTAACAACCATTACTATAATTAAAATAAGATAAGATAGAATAAAATGAATAAAAGTAATAAAAGCAATGGAAATGATACAATAAAATGTAAATGCAGCGAGAGGAGTGCGTTATGTTATGAAAGGAAAGATGGTTAGGTAAGAATAAGATTAGGTTGGTTAGGAAAAGATGGGTGGTAGGTTTTAATGGTAAATACAAATTAAGATGTCAATGTAAGAAGGAGGGTTAGGGTTAGGGAAAGGGGATGGGAGGTTAAGGTCAGGGTTAGGGTTAGGGAAAAGGATTAGGGTTGGGGTTAGGAAAAAGGATTAGGGTTGGGGTTAGGTTTTAACTTAAGGTAAATAAAAATAATAAAGATGTCAATGTAACAAGGAGGGTTAGGGTTAGGGAAAGGGGATGGGAGGTTAAGGTCAGGGTTAGGGTTAGGGAAAAGGATTAGGGTTGGGGTTAGGAAAAAAGGATTAGGGTTGGGGTTAGGCTTTAACTTAAGGTAAATAAAAATAATAAAGATGTTCAATGTAACAAGGAGGGTTAGGGTTAGGGAAGGGGGATGGGAGGTTAAGGGTCAGGGTTAGGGTTAGGATTTAGTTAAAGATACAGTAAAATAAAAGAAATGATAAAAAAGTTGTAGAAAAAATAAATGGAGTAAGGGTTGGGGTTAGGGTTAGGGAAGGGGGATAGGAGAGATTGAAGTAGGCTGTGTGTGTGGTTTGGGGTTAGAGGAGTGAGATGGGTTGTCGTTTAGGCCAAAGGGGGATCTGGAGGAAAGTCTGTAAATCCATCTTCTCTCCGCCGTTCTCCTCTGTTGGGGGGTCCAACCTAGATTGGTCTCAAGGCCGCATAGGGAAAAGTTGGTGATGGTATGGGAAGTAAAGTGGGTGTATAGTAGTTTATTGTTGGTGCCTTTTTGGATATGATAGATGTGTTGGTATAGTCTTTGTTTAATGGTTGCGCCTGTTTCACCTACATAAATCAGTTTGCATAGTTTACATTGTATTGCATAAATGACGTTGTGTGAGAGTAGGGTAAATGTTTGCCAGATAGGGGCACCGGCTCGGGAGTTGGATATGTATTTGTGGTTTGAAAAGTAGGGGTCCAGAGTTGTGCGGATTGTTTTATTGAGTGCTGTGTGTACTAATATATCTCCTAGGTTTTTATTGCGGCGATAGGATGATAATATTTTAAAGGGTGTGGGTGTGTTAATGAGTTGTATGGTGGAATTAAAGTTGTTGTTTTATAGATTGGGTAAGAGGGGCCTAATTGTAGGGAAAAGATGTGGTGATAAATGGTACTAATTTTGTGATTTTGTGTGTTTTTGTTTTTTTTACAGGAAGGATGCTGTGGCGGCCTGGCTGGAGGAGTGAGCTGACCTCTGCTTTGACGGACCTGAGGAACCTCTTCGAATATCCTCGTGGACGGAGGGCCTGAAAGAGGATCCTTGTGGCTTCCTCTACGTGCTGGGGGAAAGAGCAGATGCGGTTAAAACGGATCAACTGGGACTTGATGATGGAGGTGAAGGTATGACGCGGATGATAACTAGTACTGTATAATAATGAGTGTCGGTCTGTGTCTTTAAAATAAACTTTTGTGGCTAATGATTTATGACCTTGTTTTGCTTCCGTAAAAAAAACTATTGTGTCTAGGAAGGGGACCTGTTGGAGTGAAGGGTATGTTTTAATTTAATACGTGGGTGGTGGGAGTTGAGGGTTTGAATGAAATGTAGGAATTCTGTTTCTGTTTTGTCCCACAGGCCAAAGATATCGTCCAGGTAACGAAAGTATACCAGTGGGCGAATGGGGCATTTAAGGAGCGCGTTGTGTTCCCAGTCCGCGAGATAAATGTCGGCATAGGCTGGGGAATATTTTCTGCCCATCGCGCAACCGCTGGTCTGGAGGAAGAAGGAGGTGTCGAATAGAAAGTCATTACGGGTGAGTGTGATATGAAGAAATTGAAGAATATAATGGTCTGGACGGGATGGATCGGGTGATGAGGCTAGTGCTTTACGCACTGCTTCAATGCCTAGGTCGGTGTCGATGTTGGTGTACAAGGATTCCACGTCTACGGAGAAGAGGTAAGTGTTTTCAGGCACGGTAAGGTTTTTTAATTGATTTACAAATGTATAAGTGTCTTTGATGTAGCTGGGGTGTGTGTGGGACAGGGGGTTAATGTAATAATCTATGAATTCTGCTATGTTGTAGGTTTCCGAGCCGCAGTCGCTCACAATAGGACGTCCCGACGGGACTATGAAGGGGACTGTCCATTGAGATGGAGGTTTGTGTATTTTAGGTAAAAGATAAAACAACCTCGCCCTAGGGAGGTCGGGTCCATACAGGTAATGTGCTTGTTTAGATGTAATAAGCTTTTTATTTAACATTTCATCGATGAGGGTCCTAACGATCGTTTGGGTCTGGCTGGCCGTCAATCTAACGGATACTGTAAGTAATGGAATGGCGATGCGGGCCTGAGGAAATGTAAGTCGTGTGACGTTAATAAGGCGTCGGGCATCTTTTGTTATTGTCAATGCGGTTTGTTCCCTAAGGCAATTGTTTATTCCGACGGAAAGGACGATCAGTTTCGTTTCGGGTCTAGGAGAAGGGATTTTCAATAGAATCGTGTTGCCTCCAGGTATAGTTGGTGCGATCCTGGAGAACGATTTGGCCGCCCTTGTCCGCCGGTTTGATAATTATTGCATGTTGTGCTTTTAATTTATTAATAGCTTCCTGTTGTTGATTGTTAATGTTGCGTGTGGTCTTAGGTCTAGAGAAGCGGAGTCGACGGAAGGACCTCAAGTCTTGTTTAATTATATCACGAATAGGTTGGGAGATGGACTGGTTCGATGGTTCCCAGTTAGATGGGCTAATAAAAGGTATAAAAGAAGAGTTTGTGTTAAAATCGAAGTGATCGAGGATTTTGAGTCGTCGGTGGTAGGAATGTATATCCCTTCTTAATAAATCGCGGTCTGGGAGTGGTGGGGTGGGAATAAATGTAAGGCCTCGTTCCAACATCTCTTGTTCCGATTTGGAAATCTGGAGGGCCGAGAGGTTAGTGACGTTGGAAAGAGAGGTCACCGAAGGTAGCGTTGCGCCTGGTGGGTCTAACATAAATCCAGTTGGATAAGCCAATCTCTTAGCATTGAACGTGCTGTTTCTGGTGTCCAGTGGATGTTGTCCCTTGTGGTTCGGAATTGTAATAGCGACAGCGTGTTGAGATAAACTGAACGGGAATCCACAATTTCAATTTGGTCCCTAATAAAACCATTAAAAGCTTTAACGCAACGAAGTTGGCTGGCCGTCAATCTAACGGATACTGTAAGTAATGGAATGGCGATGCGGGCCTGAGGAAATGTAAGTCGTGTGACGTTAATAAGGCGTCGGGCATCTTTTGTTATTGTCAATGCGGTTTGTTCCCTAAGGCAATTGTTTATTCCGACGGAAAGGACGATCAGTTTCGTTTCGGGTCTAGGAGAAGGGATTTTCAATAGAATCGTTGTTATGTGTCTGAGTGTTGCACCTGGAAAGCTGTCTAATTGGATATGGTCGAGTTTCTGTTTAGGGATCCGAGCTATGTTAGAGTCGCCTAGAATAATCGGTTAGGGTTAGGAAGACGCCAGTGAAGCTTACGATTTGTATACCGGATGTAACGGGGTTGGAGTTGAGAGGAGCCAAGTAAGAAGGGAAGGAGGAGGGGGGGG
>OLKM01007350.1:0-12002 GCA_900291075.1 Melanogrammus aeglefinus | reverse complement strand
GAAGTCCAATTTAGCATGAGAGTAGGACATGTTTGTAAAATTGTGTTTTAAGCAGCTATGTGGACAATATGTATAAGACTGCTGCCTAAAAGACAGTAGGCTATAAAATACTTAGTTTCATTACTTGAATCTACATGATGTCACTAACTGAATGAAATACGTTTAATAAGTAAGTTCATTACCCTTATTTAAAGTCCACACAAACCCATACTCCATTGAAGGCAACGAAAAGTCTAAACTGAAGTGCTATTTTGTGATGCTGGGCCATGTTTACCAAAAACAGTCGATAGATGTTGGGGGGCGGGCCCAAAACATTAGATCTTCATCAGGCCCAAAATTCCTGGCAGCGCCCCTTACCCAGAGTAGCTGCTGTGCTTGCAAATATACTTGTATTTAATATTGTTAATTTACTGTACCGACTTCACAATGGCTTCTCTCAATAAATATAGACATATTACTCTGAATATGGACATTGTCCACTCTAGATATACTGTTGACTATTCTAAGCCTTAATAGCTTGGCAAACATAGAAAGCTAACTGTGGTAGGCAAACTGTTTGCTAGCTATACATTAGCTAGATGTTAATGTGAGCACCAAATACCTATTAATATGACTTATTGATACAAATAAAGTATCACAAACACAACAACTACAAGATTGATACTTTAATGTGTAATAATACGGAGTACCAAACACAGGGAAAGATCACTTCAATACAGACAAGATCTCCTCAGTTTTTCTTGAGCTTTAAGTCATTTGTTAACCTCAGATCTCCATTGGCAACCCCAAAACTTTTGAGCACTGTTTAACCACCTTTATCCAACCCAAAAAAACAGATGTGCAGTGGCCCCCTAAACCATCATGTATTGGAAAACTATATTTGCATGTGTTTGTTTATACATATGGATTGGAACACTTTTTAGCACCCAGCCATATCACAAATTCAAGAATTGTGTTTTGACTGCACCCTATATTATATATACCTATATATCATGGGCCGAGCGGTCATGAATAAGCTATCTCAGTGCATGCCCAATGCCCGCTTCTCTCAATAACAAATAATGAAAATTACTAATTTGGCCAGTGTGTTTCAATTATGACAATACCTTAGTTTTACTGTTTTGGTCTTAAATCCGTGCCTATCCTGTCCCGTTTCGCTGCCCGAATAGCTGGAAACGCTGACAGCTTGTTCGCGCATGCGCCACTGTGACACCGTGAACTAGCTACAATTCGCTAAAGGCCGTGTTTACTGGAGATGAGCGTTTTGGAATGCAAAAAGCTGTCAGATGAAGCAGCTTATACTGACAACGCGCATGCGCCAAAAAATAGTAGCGCCGTATACTAGCCTAGTTCATTTTAAAAACACACCGGCAGCAGCGCCTACTGATCTCAGACGTGTCAGTGAGTTACTGTAAATGCTGTGCGGAAACCAGCTGTGCGTCTGTGATTGAGGTGCAGACGGGTGAGTTTGGAGCTGACGAGAGGATCGCGTGCACGACCGCTTCGTTACATTTTTTCTTCATTGGAAAAAACTATACAACTGGCATTTAGATGATGTTCTCCATAAAAAATAAGTGAAATACTGTATAACAATTTCGGATTTAGTAATCAACCGCTTTATTAGTGATCAAATGTACTCTGGACCAACGTGATCACTACAAGCTGTTTTCCCACTAACCATATTATATTTTTTTATTAAAAAATATAAGCCCCCCACGGGCTTCGCATGGTATTGACACTTCAGGCATGACCACAGTAAAAAGTCACCGCTCTCCACTGATGATATATATAATATATATATATATAATATATATATTATATATATATATATATAAAATCATGAACGTGCACTCATTCTGTCGCTCACTCAAACCAAATTTACGGTACATTGGCGCACATGGCTAATTTGCATACGGGCACAGGACTGACTGGCTCCACAAGGTAAGATACTGGAACATATTTATCTAATCTATCTAGGCCTATCCCGTCTTTCTTATCTATCTATCTATTTATCTATTCTAGCTAGATAGACAGCCTAGTCAGTCAAGATCTAAATTAAACTATTTAATTAACAAAGATTATTCACATCAGTCTAACGTGAAGGTGAGTGGGCGAGAATAGCGGGAATAGAGGGATAAAAGACAAGCGATATATCTCATGTCATTTATCCCTTGTCTTGCCGATTAAACAAAACGTGTTTTGTTTACAGCATGACTCCACGCGATTGGTTTGTTAGATTGGGGTTACGGAGAGCAAATGAAAATGATTCCCGCTTGATGCGAACGTTGTAGAGCGCAAAGATTTTCTATAAATAAGCCTACCCCCGTTTATCATCACTTGGTATCAAGATCACCATGGATGCGCAAGACTGCGTCGCTATTGGTGCTGCTGCTTTCCTGTACCTACGAAGACGCCGGAGGAGGAGGATTTGGGTCCACGAGATCCTTCAAGGACGTCTTCAGCACGGAGAGTTCCATCGGCTGGTGCAGGAGCTGAGATTGGACGAGGGCCGGTTCCAGCGCTACTTCAGGCTGGACAGGGAGCAGTTTGACAGTTTGCTGTCGAAGATTGGGCCGCTGATCACCATGCAGCATATCAACTACCGCCGCCCGATTCCACCCACGGAGCGTGTTGCCATTTGGTCTTTGGTGACAGCATTTTAAAATCCTCTTGGAGGCTTCGAAAGAATAGTGAGTCTGAGTCCTCTGGAGGAAGACTCTGACTCACTACTCGATTACTCACAGCCTCTATAGCTGTGATGAGCCTCTCTTCAACATCACGACTGCAAGCCTGGCCTCTGCCTCGTCGTGTATTTTTCCTGCAGTGTCTTGCTGCCTGCTCCTCGGCCTGTGGTGTTAGCTGGTCCTCGACCGGTGCTCTCCCTGGTGCCTCCTGGTCCTCGACCTGTGAACTCCCTGGTGCCTCCTGGTCCTCGACCTGTGAACTCCCTGGTGCCTCCTGGTCCTCGACCTGTGAACTCCCTGGTGCCTCCTGGTCCTCGACCTTGTAAAACTCCCTGAATGCCTCCTGGTCCCTCACACCGGTCCTCTCCCTGGTTCTCCCTGGTCTGGGTCCTCGCTGTCACTCTCACTCACTGGGCCCTGATCTGCCATGTTGGTCCTGGCTTCGGCGGTCTTTCCATAAATGGATCTATAAAGGCCATTATCCGGGCATATTTCCATGGCTTCCCTCCACCTGCTCCTGCACCACTCCTCCTCCTTTCCTTTTGCTTTTTCTTATTCTTTCTGTAAGTGTCCCTGAGACCCTTCCATTTTTGTGATCACTCATTAACTATTGAACACAAAACAGAAAACACAGATGTCATTATCACTGTCACTTACAGTGATATATTGTTTCACTTCTTATGACAAATGTACTTATTGTAAGTCACTTTGGATAATAGCGTCTGCTAAATGCTCATTTGTCTATCCTCAATTAAACTGCATTGAAGTCACACGTTTGTTCCGTGCATTATTCATTTGTATGCGTGCATTATTCCTTTGCACACCGTATTATTCCTTTGCCCAACGAATGTATTTTCGATATTTGAAAACGAGATCCTCCCATTCAGAGCAAGGAAGATTAGTGTGCTAGGATCTCGGTTAACAGGCATGTATCGCGCCTATTTTACAATAATCTCAAACGTTTCATTAACTAACTCACCAGACCAACCAACCACGCGTGACACCTCTGCCCAAGCCAGAGCCTTTTTGTTGCGATCTCGAAAATGAAAAAGGCTCGGATCGTACAACACCGGGTGCCCAGTTACAGCCGCGATTAAACTTTCATTCGACATTTTTGCTAGGAAGGAACCAAAATAATTAGGTAGGAACCAAAGGCCAGTGTTCGGTGTTCCCCGGGATCCACGCAAGCAAAGAACGTCTACTTTCCGATTGGCTGTCAGTATCTGGTCGCTGATACGCGTCATAGTAATTTGCATAAAGTTAAATCATTTTCAACTTTTTTTGGACGCTCTGGTCGCTGGACTTTTGCCGCTGGTAGCGTTGGACGCTTGGGTCGCTCTGGTCGCTAGAGCCCATAGAAAGTGAATGACTTCCGGTGATTTGGTCGCTCAATTCGCTTTTGGTGTGAACGTACAGTTAGTCACTAGCGCATGTGTCGTTGCTAGTTTACAACTGGCGCAGAGCGTTCTTTTGCCACCAGCGCCACTCGCCGGTAAATTAGGGAATGATCTTGCGCCCCAAGGGGCGGTTCGGCGGAAGGAGGAGGCGTGTTCTGGCGCAAACCGTATTTTGACGTTTCTGAAAACCATTGCGCTACTGACCAGGAAATACCTTGTTTAAAGTCAGTGGCGCATTGTTCAGATGCTATTTTAAGGGCGCATGCACAACCCGGGCTCACGAGATTTCGTGCTCATGCGCACGAAACGTTAATCTATTGAATCGTGTCCCAGAGTACGATTTTTCGACTTTTTTCGTGGAACGCATCACGAAATGTTAACCAATGCATTCTGAATGGGCACGACTACGTCACGGATAGACACTGTGAGCATCTTTCCTATTGGATAGTTTTTAGGATATTTTTCTGTGAAAATGGCGGACATACTTTTTATTCTTGGTGGAAAATATGATATTTTATCATAGTTACGCCATTAAAAGTGTTTATGTAAACATTTTTAGCGAGAAATGGTGCATTTTACTTTCATAATCGTCGCTCCGGCGAATGTGAAGGATGTTTTGTTTGGATAGTTATGACGAAGAACATTTCAGTCGTCTCCACATAATAACATGGTTGGCTGCTATGATGTTTGCTAATGGACGCTGAAACCAGCAGCTCGGCATGCCGTTTTAAATCATGGGAATAAACACCATTGTCTTTGCTGGTGTATGTAAGGGATTAATGTATATAGAACGTACAAGCAACCAGTTGGTGGGCCAGGAAGTGGGATTTTCCAATGGTCAGATACAGATCTTGTTATAACGATAATTGAATAAAAGTTATGGTCTACTTATAAGATAGAATATTACAACAAATATAATTGTATATATAATATATATTTTTAATATTTAATTAATTAAATACAAAAACGGCTTTTAAACATGTGACATGCTTTGGCCTTTTCTTTTTCAATGGGCCTGCGTCAACGTCACGTCACTCTCGGGCAAACCACGTTGGTTAAAGGCGTCAATGGATGCGAGCTGCCGTGTAAATTGTGTTGTTTTTTGTCGTAAACGTTAGCTTTCATAACCGCGCTAGCTTTGGTTAGGAAATATAGATATTCCATGAAAAATATCTGCCCGTAACGGGGCAAACAAGGTGTCCTTTGACATTCTACGTTTCGAGGCAATTGCAACGGTGCCATACATGACCATATTTGACTATGTTTCAGGGTAGTAGTTAGCTGTCGATTTTGGAGGCCTTTATCAATAATGACCAGCTATAGATTTGCTTCCCGATTGAGTTTTCTGACAAATGACATGTTATTTAGCATCTACATTAGCAGCTGAGTCCAATGAGATCAAGCTCGACCTTGTGCCACACCGAGATCATGTCCTAGACCATAGGTGTACCATGTAAAATACAGGGGCCGTGTAGTGTAGGGGGCCGTGTCGGGCCGTGGAGTGTCATGCTTGGTGTCATTGAGACTCAGCTCAATGTGTAGATGCTAAAATAACATGTCATTTGTCACAAACTTTTATCGGGAAGCAAATATCAATAGCTGGTCATTATTGATTAAGGCCTCCAATTTCGACCAGCTAATTACTACAACATGTTTGAATGTGTTCATGTGTGGCACCATTGCAATCGCCTGGAAGCGTAGATGTTGAAGGACATCTTGTTTGCCCTCTTACGCCACCAGCCCTACAAGAAATTAGTCAGCAAGTGCTCCATCTCGTTGCACCTCACCCAGCGGCTCGCTTGCAAGATTTTGGCCTTAAGTTCTACCCAGACCTACACCCTAGCCATCCAACATGCATATCTGAGAATCAGGCCTCTCTTTAATAATGACAAAAAGTTATGAGAGAAATGCACATTCACTTTTTGTTATCTCATAAGCGGCGTGGTGCCGGTTCCTTTTGACCTTTTGACCCCAGACTTCAAAAACTTGGCCACAGGCCAGCTGTGTCTACACACCTTTAGCCACAAATGTACACCTCCATCCCACAAAAAATGGGGACTAGAAACTAACCTCTGTCTTATGTACATTTACTGTACTGTTGGAGGTTACGCCCCTTTGCCGGCCTTTTCGAGATAGCTAGGGATGCTAAAATGTTTACACACATTTCCCGGGTCCCCGAGAACGACATATCCGAGATTTGGAGTCTAGCCCTTAGAGAAAAAAAGTTTTCCCAAATGGACTGTCATTTGGACAAAGCTCCTCAGAAGTGTTGCCTGCAAGACCTAATGGTTCAGAATGTGGTGAAAAAACAGTTTTTGAGATAGGAAGGTCCTACCGCCTGAAATTTGAATACCTTATTCTAGGGCCTAACTGGGACCCCCCGTACCGGAAACTTGGACCGGTCGGACCCCGAGGGCAGGAAGGGGGGGCCCTTCCGCCCAAAACTTGGCCCCCGAGGGCAGGCCCCCCTTCCTGCCCTCGGGCCGACCGGGCCAAGTTTCGGTGCGGGGGTCCCAGTTAGGCCCTTAGAATAAGGTATTCAAATTTCAGGGCGGTAGGACCTTCCTATCTCAAAAACTGTTTTTGGGGTCAAAAGGTCAAAAGGAACCGGCACCACGCCGCTTATGAGATAACAAAAAGTTAATGTGCATTTCTCTCATAACTTTTTGTCATTATTAAAGAGAGGCCTGATTCTCAGATATGCATGTTGGATGGCTAGTGTGTAGGTCTGGGTAGAACTGTGTAGGCCAAAATCTTGCAAGCGAGCCGCTGGGGGAGGTGCAACGAGATGGAGCACTTGCTGAGTAATTTCTTGTAGGGCTGGTGGCGTAAGAGGGCAAACAAGATGTCCTTTAACATCTACTCTTCCAGGCGATTGCAATGGTGCCACACATGAACACATTCAAACATGTTGTAGTAATTAGCTGTCGAAATTGGAGGCCTTAATCAATAATTACCAGCTATTGATTTGCTTCCCGATAAAAGTTTGTGACAAATGACATGTTATTTAGCATCTACACATTGAGCTGAGTCCAATGACACCAAGCACTCCACGGCCCTACACGGCCCCCTACTACACTACACGGCCCCTGTATTTTACATGGTACACCTATGGTCTAGGACATGATCTCGGTGTGGCACAAGGTCGAGCTTGATCTCTTTGGACTCAGCTGCTAATGTAGATGCTAAATAACATGTCATTTGTCAGAAAACTCAATCGGGAAGCAAATCTATAGCTGGTCATTATTGATAAAGGCCTCCAAAATCGACAGCTAATTACTACCCTGAAACAGTCAAATATGGTCATGTATGGCACCGTTGCAATTGCCTCGAAACGTAGATGTCAAAGGACACCTTGTTTGCCCCGTTACGGGCAGATATTTTCATGGAATATCTATATTTCCTAACCAAGCTAGCACGGTTATGAAAGCTAACGTTTACGACAAAAACAACACAATTTACGGCAGCTCCATTGCCGCCTTTAACCAACATGGTTTGCCGAGAGTGACGTGACGTTGACGCAGGCCCATTGAAAAGAAAAGCCCAAAAGGCATGTCACATGTTTAAAGCCGTTTTTGTATTTAATTAATTAAATATTAAAATATATATTATATATACAATTATTTCGTTGTAATATTCTATCTATAAGTAGACCATAACTTTTATTCAATTATCGTTATAACAAGATCTGTATCTGACCATTGAAAATCCACTTCCTGGCCCACAACTGGTTGCCTGTACGTTCTATACATTATCCCTTACATAACCAGCAAAGACAATGGTTTTATTCCCATGATTTAAACGGCATGCGAGCTGCTGGTTTCAGCGTCCATAGCAAACATCATAGCAGCCAACCATGTTTATTATGTGGAGGACGACTGAAATATTCTTCGTCATAACTAATCAAACCAAACAATCCTTCACATTCTCGCGCGAGCGACGATTTATGAAAGTAAAATGCACATTTCTCGCTAAAAATGTTTACATAAACACTTTTTAATGGCGTAAACTATGCTAAAATATCATATTTTCCACCAAGAATAAAAAGTATGTCCGCCATTTTCACAGAAAAATATCCTAAAAACTATCAAATAGGAAAGATGCTCACAGCGTCTATCCGTGACGTAGTCGTGCCCATTCAGAATGCATTGGTTAACATTTCGTGATGCGTTCCACGAAAAAAGTCGAAAAACCGTACTCTGGGACACGATTCAATAGATTAACGTTTCGTGCGCATGAGCACGAAATCTCGTGAGACCGGGTTGGCATGCATACATGCGCATGCGATGCATACGGATTGCTTGTGCACCTCGCGCATACACTTTGCTTCTCTCATCTACACGGACAGCAGTTCCCATTTTTGCAAACCATACATAATTACAAGGACAATAAAATATTACCACACAAGGAAAATCATTGTGGTGTCCATAAAGATAAAATAAATAGGCATAAATCTACGGCGATTTCCTCCAAAGCCGCTTTCACGGAAGCAATTTTGGGTGGGTTTCTCCCATCCCCATATAAAGCCAAGTCGCGTTCTTTGACTGCTCTGACAAGCACATCTGTATCTTCTGTGGTGAACCTTTCATTGCGTGCGCCTGGCAAACCCGCCATCATAATAGCAATCCGCCATGGAACATGCGCCGATCGTTCTTAAAGGGGATGCGAGAAAACGCTCTGATTGGTTCATTGCACGTTACGCCCAAACCACACCTACGGGTAATGAGATGAGATGAGATGAGATTCAACTTTATTGTCATTACTCAAACACAAGTTTCAGGTAACAAAATGAGGTTTGCATCTCACCAGAAGTGCAACAAGCAGAAAGTGCCAAGAAATATTATAGATATAAGGCAATATGAATATGAATATAAATATTTTACAGATTAACAGAATATTTTACAGGTTATGGACATATTTGACAGGTAGGTAGCTTATTTTTGGTGATTATGAACATTTCTGCATAATAAATAAACAAACGACAGTAAACATTCTTCGGTGGGCTTCGGGGGTAACTAGTGTGAGGTGTTGCGCGGGGCAGTCAGTTGGGGGGGTAGAGATCGGAAGGGAGGCAGAGTTGAGAAGGCAGACAGCTCTGGGGAAAAAGCTGTTCTTCATTCTGCTGGTTCTGGCCCGGATGCTTCTGAGGCGTCTGCCCGAGGGCAGGGGGACAAACAGTCTATGGGAGGGGTGGGAGGAGTCTTTGAGGATGTTGCGAGCGCGACGCAGACAGCGTTTCCTCTGAACATCCTCAATGGCAGGAAGTGGAGACCTTATGATGCGCTGTGAGGTTTTGACCACCCTCTGTAGCGCCTTACGGTCTGAGACGGAGCAGTTTCCATACCAGACTGTGACACAGTTCGTTAGGATGCTCTCGATCACACAGCGGTAGAAGTTCCTCAGGAACGTCTGAGGACAGGTGGTGACGCTTCAGGATCCTCAGGAAAAAGAGGCGTTGATGAGCCTTTTTTACAAGACTGGAGGTGTTGGTGGACCAGGAGAGGGTCCTCTGGTGATGTGGGTCCCCCAGGAATTTAAAGCTGGAAACACGCTCAACAGCCATTCCGTTGATATGGATGGGATTGTGCGTGATTCTTCTTTTTCTTCTGAAGTCCACCATTAAATCCTTTGTTTTGCTGGTGTTAAGGAGCAGGTTATTATCAGCACACCAAGCGGCCAGATGTTTCACTTCCTCCCTGTAGGCTCTCTCATCGTTGTTGCTGATGAGGCCAAGCACTGTTTGTGTTCGTCTGCAAACTTTGGACGATTGGTGTTGGATCCATGTACAGGTCTGCAGTCGTGGGTGAAGAGGAGGAGTAGAGAGGAATGGGCTCAGTACACAGCCCTGTGGTACGCCTGTGTTGAGTGTGATGGTGCTGGAGCAGGAGTGTCCTGACCTAACAAACTGAGGTCTATTGGTGAGAAAGTCTGTAATCCAGTGGCGGAGGGAGGTGTTGAAGCCCAGATCTCCAAGTTTGGTATTTAACTTGGAGGGGATGACAGTGTTGAAAGCTGAGCTGAAATCAACAAACAACATTCTGGCGTAGGTGTTATTGTTTGTCAAGATGTGTGAGCACAGAGTGCAGCACGGTGGAGACTGCATCTTCGGTGCTCCTATTGCTGCGGTAGGCAAGTTGGTAAGGGTCCAATGTGGGTGGGAGGCAGTTCTTCATGTGCGCCAGGACCAGTCACTCAAAGCACTTCATAATAATGGGTGTGAGTGCTACAGGGCGATAGTCATTTAGGCACGAGGGTCTGGAGTGTTTCGGCACTGGGACGATAGAGGTGGCTTTTAGGCATGGGGGACAGGTTGAATATGTCCGTAAAAACACCTGTCAGTTGTTCTGCACATGCCCTAAGCACACGCCCGGGGGTGCCATCTGGACCAGCAGCCTTTCGAGTGTTGATGTGGCTCAGTTCAGCATGGACGTCTGTGGAAGTGAGTGTGAGGGGCTGGTCATCTGCAGGGGGTCCGGTCGTAATCTCTCTGTTGTCTCTATCGAAACGAGCATAAAAGTGATTCAGCTCGTTCAGGAAGGAGACATCTGTGGTTAATGGGGTGGAGTTGCTGGGTTTGTAGTCGGTGATGGTCTGGATGCCCTGCCACATGCGTCTGGGGTCGGAGTTAGAGAAGTGTTCCTCCACCTTCTGCTTGTAGCAGTGCTTGGCCTTGGTGATGCCCCTCCTCAGGTTTGCCCTGGATGTGCTGTAGGCTTGCGCGTCACCTGATCTGAAGGCGATGTTGCGTGCTTTCAGCAGGAGCCGCACCTCCTTGTTCATCCATGGCTTCTGGTTTGGGTACATGGTGATCTTTTTCCATGTTGTAACACTGCCAATGGTGGTGTTGATATAATCCAGCACAGAAGAGGTGTAGGTGTCAAGATCAGTGTGAGAACCACAGGTGGCCTGAGAAGCAAACATACTCCAGTCTGTGTGATGGAACTTATCCTGAAGTACAGTGTCTGTCCCCACTGGCCACACTTTGATGTTTGTCACTGATGGCTTCACACGTTGAATGAGTGGGGAGTACTTGGGGATGAGGAACAAAGAAAGGTGGTCTGACTGACCCAGGCTGGGGAGGGGGGTTGTGGTGTAGGCTCCTGCGATGTTTGAATAGACGTGATCCAAGGTTTTGTTTCCTCCTGTGTTGCAGGAAACATACTGGTGGAATTTAGGGAGCACTGTCTTTAAGTTTGAGTGATTAAAATCACCAGCAACTATAAATGCAGCCTCCGGGTGAACATTCTGTTGTTTACTGATGGCTGTATAAAGTTCACTCATAGCAGCTTTGGCATCAGCATCAGGGGGGATGTAGGCTCCAGTCACAAAGGTGGAGCTGAGCTCTCTGGGTTGGTAGAAAGGCCTACACTTCACCATGAGAAACTCCAGTTGTGTAGCCATGTTTCGGTGAAAATCATGACGTTACTGTCCATGAGTCTCTTGCTTTGGGTGATGTGTAGTCGTAACTCATCCATCTTGTTCACCAAGGACCGCACATTAGCGAGGAAGATGCTGGGTAAAGCGAGCCGGTGTGGTGTTAGCTTTAGCCTCGCTCGTATGCCTCCGCGCTTCCCCCGCCTTTGTTTACGGCCCCGACGCCGCCTGCGACCGCTCGGGCGGGAAGAGTGCGTAGCTTCGGCTGCTCTGGAGATTTCAGGAATGAGCTGAAGATTGGTGGTAGTGTCGTGGGAGAGATTTAAACCAAGGTCCAAAAGTTTCCCGCCGGGAGTAGGATAATAAAGTAAGACTGTTCCGTACAAACAGACTTGAAATTACCAGAAAAATTACTGCAAAATTGCAAAACTGGGAGAGACGCTGGGCCTCGCGATGCACACGCGCCGCCATCAGATCAGATCTGTCTCGCCTTGTAGTAAGTAATTAGGCTGCTTCAGACCAACCCTTTTGACACTTGCGCCACGGC
>OLKM01007349.1:0-12002 GCA_900291075.1 Melanogrammus aeglefinus | reverse complement strand
AGTAGTAAGAAGCATAGTAGCAGTATTGTGGTAACAGCTAATATACTACTACTATGTGGGGTAGTGGTATTAGTACTACACTATGAGCGGTACAGTACTAGTTATATACACGTGTGTGGTAAGCAGTACTAGGTTTATACTACTGTGTGTGGTCAGCAGTAGTAGTGTAACACTAGATCGTGTGTAGCCATACCAGTTATAGCTACTGTGGGTGGTAGCAGGTACTAGTTATTAACTACTGTGTGGTGGTAGTAGTACTACGTTTATATTAAACTATGGTGGGTTGTTACAGTACTAGTTTATACTACTGTGTGGGACGCTAGCAGTATAGTTACTACTACGTGGTGTGGTAGTAGTACTAGTTTATCGACTGCTGTGCGTGCGTAGGCAGTACTAGGTTATACCCACTATATGTGGTGGTAGCCAGTACTAGTTATACACTGGTGGTGGTAGCCAGTACTAGTATACTACTGTTGGTGTACAGTACCAGTTATACTACTTAGTGGTCGTAGCAGTACCTAGTTATACTACTGTGTGGTGGAGTAGTACAGTTATACCTACTGTGTGGTGGTAGTAGTACTGAGTTATACTACTATGTGGTCGTAGCAGAGCTCAGTTATACTACTATGTGGTGGTAGCATACTAGTTTAGCTACTGTCGTGGTGGTAGTCAGGTTAGTAGTTATACTACTGTGTGCGGTCAGCAGTACTAGTTATACTACTGTGTGGTAGCAGTACTAGTATATACTACTATGTGGTGGTCAGCATACTAGTTATACCTAACGTTGTGGTGCATGTAGTATATCTACTGTGTGGTGTAGCAGTAGCTAGTTTTATAGCTACTGTGTGGTAGCAGTACAGTTAACGTACTCGTGTGCTGGTCAGCAGTCCTAGTTATACTAGTAAGGTGGTGTAGCAGTAGTATTCTACTACTGTGTGGGGTAGCCAGTAGTAGTTATACTACTGGTGGTGGTGGTAGCAGTACTTGATTATACTAGTATGGTGGTGGTACAAGTACTATATACTAAGTATTGGTGGAGCAGTATAGTTTATTACACTGTGTGTGGTAGCATACTAGTTATACTACTGTTGGTACAGTTAACTAGTTATACACGTGTGCTGTAGCAGTAACTAGTTATACTATATGTGGTGGTACAGATCTCTTATAGCGACTGTGTGGTGGTAGCAAGTAGTAGTTATACTACTGTGTGGATGGTAGCTAGTACTAGTTATACTACTGTGTGGTGGTAGCAGTACTAGTTATACTAGTATGTCAGTTCAGTAACCAGCAATGTTCCTGGCAAGCCGTGTGATGATTCCGTCGAGCAGCAGCGCCATGCCAAACCATCGCCATGGAGTCCTGGATGGTAGGGGGCTGACCCTGAAACACATCCCCCAACACAACCCCCCACAGGTCAGTCCCGCCCCAGGCTCACCTCCCTGTTGGGCTCCAGCCAACACTCACCTGTCTGCTGCTCACCTCCTTGATGAACTCTAAACCTCACGCTCCGTTCTACTTCTAGACACACAAACCCATTTGGAGTCCATAACGTGTTTTTAAGAAAGGCTTTACAGAATGAGAGCAACCCGGTAATTCATTGTCAAAGACACAGGTGTGTCCTTATGATATGTTTCTAAGGTAATCCACATCTGCTGTTCACACAGGTGTTGTTCAAAAAGTGTGTCAATTAGATACAGCGATTTTCTACAGGTAATTCAACAGCGTGTGTTTTACACAGGTTGTGCCATAAGTTTTTTCATAAAGGTGCGTGAATACAGCGTGTATATACAGGTATGTTTTACAGGATATCTACATTTTGTGTTATACAGTGTGATAAATGAAGATACATATGTCAAAAGATAACAGATGTATTCCCTACAGCGTTGTTATAAAGGTGTGTTCCTATATGTGTGTTTCGGAAGGTGTGTCAAAACGATCACAGGTGGTTCTGTCTTTCTACCAGGGTGTTTCCTACAAGGTGGTATTTCTACAATTCGTATTTTCTACCAGGTGTTTCACAGGTGTTTCCTACAGGTGTTGTTTTGCTACCAGGTGTGTTCTACATGGTTGTTTCTACAGGGTGTGCTCCTACCAGGTGAGTGTTACCGACTCAGACCCGAGCCCCGCTCGTCTCGTCCCTCACCTAAGACCCTAAGGCGATCCTTGGGAGCGCCTGGCCGCCCCCACGGTGTCGGCCCCACAGAACACCAGCGCCCCCCCCGGCCCAGTGCGCCTGGTGTCCAGCGCCGCAGGCGCTCTGGCTTAGGGCGTCCCTGGCCTCCGGTGGCCGGACAGGCTGGCCTCCCAGGGCCGCGGGCCCGTCCGCCCGCCAGGAACTCCCAGCTCAAGCTCCAGGGGGAAGGGGTGAAGCCGACGCCTCACAACTGACGCTGAGCCCCTTTGGCCGGGGCGGCGAGGGCAGCCCGGGCGAAGGCGAGGAGAGGGAGGGGGCTCCTGCAAAGGGGCCAGCAGGAAGGAGCCATTGTAGGGTTTTACGCTCGTGGTGACAACACGTGTGGGCGTCGGGCCCCGACTCTCTCTGCGACAGAGCAGCACTGACAAGCCCCTCTGCGTCATGGGCCGTCCTCCCTCAGGTCCACGCTCTGACCTGAGTCTCAACGGTCGCTGTCGCCGTGACCAGGTGGAACGTTACTTTAAAAAAGTAATTAGTTTTAGTAACTCACTTACTTGTTCCAAACAAGTAACTGAGTAGTAACTTAATTTACTCGCATAACAAAGGTAACTAGTTATCAGGAAAGACTATTTGCGTACTGTAAAAAAAATTGCTATATTCAAAAGATTTTGGAGTTTTCTGAAGCAAGTTGTCACTCTGCCTTAGTCCTATAAAGGGCTTCAAACGCCCTGAATAACTTCCAACTGAATTTTAATTGCTTGGTTGCAAAGGCTGTGGAACATCTGCAGAAATACTACAGAAAAACACTACATGTGACACGTCAGAGCTCATCCAGAGCTCACCTACACCTCAGCTCTATGACCTCATCCAGAGTGGTCCTCACCTACCACTTCCAGCTCTCTATGACCTCATCAGAGTGGTCGTCCTACCTACCTCATCAGCTTCTATGACCTCATCAGAAGCTCACCTATCGCCTCCAGCTCTATGAAATCATCCGAGCTCAACCTACCACCTCCAGCTCCACGGTCACCTGGGCCAGCAGTTGGGGCAGGTGCACGGCGCAGCGTACTCCCGAGTGCCGGGCCTCGGCTTCGTGCAGACCAGCGATGCGTTTCCCTGCGGCGTGGAGAGGGCCGGCGAAGTCCAGCGCGGCCCCTTCCTGCGGGCCGGCGGCCAGGCCGGTCCCGTCTTCCCGTCTAGGCAGCGGACCCGGCGGCCCTGACCCCTGAAACTGGTAGCGCCACTCCCACGGCCGAAGCCCTCCCGCCGGACAGCGGGGGAGAGGGGTCCGCCCAGAAGAAGGCGGCATCCAGCCAGCACCGGCTCCGCCCAGTCCGCCACGCACCGCGAGACGGTCTCAGTGAGCACGCTCAGAACCACTACACGGGTGGGGGGGAGTGGGAGTGAGAGAGGGAGGTGAGTGATGAGTGAGGTGAGTGATGAGTGAGTGAGTGAGTGATAGAGTGAAGTGAGTGAGTGAGTGAGTGTAGTGACGTGAGTGAGTGAGTGAGGTAAACGGGGCATTTAACTGTGAACACTATATATTGACTTGTACCTCAAAGCCACCTCATTTATAAACTATGAACTAAGTAACTAGTGCCCCCCCGACGCTGAGTAGAGGGTTTGAATCCCTCTCCTCTCATCATTACCGTGGGGATGGATGGTTGCCGTGGCAGCGCGGGCGACCGTGGGACAGAGCCAGCCCCCGTCGAGGCCCAGGGATGGTAGCAGCACGCCATCAGCTGCAGGTGGGCGGGGCGAGGGCGGAGTCGGTGAGCGAGGGGCCCATTGGGAACATCGGCGGGCTGCGCAGGGAAGGTGGTGGAGCTCACCACGGGGTTTGACCAGAGAGCCCTTGAGGGGGTGAGGGGAGGGTGGGCAGAGAGGAGGAGCATCTGGATGGAGGGGGGCAGGGGGAGGGAGGAGAGAGAAGAAGGGAGATCAGAGAGGGGGGGAGGAGAGCGAGGAGTGGGGGAGGGAAGGGGAGGAGAGAAGACGAGGAGAGAGGGGAGGGGAGAGAGAGAGGGGAGGGAGGGGAGGAGATGGATGGATGGAATGTTGGGGGGCGCGCCCCACCGGTGGGGAATAGAGACGTGACAGGTGGGGCGCGACACGGGAGGAAATTTCACTAACCGCGCTTTACATGGAAATTTCCTGATCCTATTGGATTTCTGAAACTAATTGGACACTATATCTATTCCTGTCCTATAAGATCTAATGCAATCCAAATGTGACTTGCATGTATGGCATTTACAAGAAGTGGTAAGCGTACGTTGGTGATGTCTCTCGCCGCAACGGTGCTTGCACGCACCGCCGCGCGGCAACCGCCCTTTAACCGCCTCGCTGCCGGGAGGTCCGCGCGGCGGTTGTGAAGGGCCAGGCGTTTTTCAAAAGCGGCTACTGCTGCTTCTGCTACCGCTGCTGCCGCCGAAAGTTTTCAACACGGGGAGAGCTGAGCAGTAGGGCAAAATCCTGTGTCCGCGTTCACAGTGGCGGCAACCGCGCCTCCTGGTTTCAGCCGCTTTTGTAACCGCCTCCCCTCTGGCGGTCTTTCTCTCGTTGAAATGAATGGAGCGGCGAGTTTCCGCGCGGCGTGGAGGTGCTGATTGATCTTCATGCGGCGGTGTGAAAGCACAGTTTACTGTTAGTAGTGGTTTGGTCTGGAGTTGGTAGTAAAATGTATGTTCTGGGATAATAAAATGTAAAGGGATATGCTGACCAGAACGCCGGTCCTTATCGGACAATAAGCCCCGACAGGCGCGACACGGACCCCCAACGGAGAAGCGAGGTGTCTTCGCCTGAAGGGTGACGTTCTATAGATTATAGGCCTACTGCTGATTACACGCTCTTTTGCAAAAATGAAAACAATATCTTCACAAAAACGCACGGTAATGGTAATTTCTGTCAACATTGCTATTCGTTAGTGTTGGATCCGCAGAGAAATATCTCGCCAAAGACGTTGACGTTGCTTAGCAACCGGACACGCTGTGGTTGATAAGTGGCCCAACTACTTGCAGAGTGAATAACAAAGACGTGAATCAGGCAAAACAATCCACTTTCCGTGACAGCGTGTCAAGTTTGGTGTTGCACAAAAGTACAGACGACCAATTGAGAACTACCTGCAGCTGCTGGTGCCATCTCTCAAAGTTAAAATGTAGATAAATAGCGGACTACACACATAATTCTTTTTTTCCGATGATGAGCTGTTCTTCACTTCTAATCGGATCAGAACTGTCCATGTAAATCTCTATATTGACCATGGCTGTTATTATGATGTTATTGAGTTTAGGATTTAGATACAACATGGATGTAACTTCAATATACATTTGAAAATGTTAAGCTTTGCATATTTCTTATTAGCCTTGTGTTGGGGGCGAGGGGGGCGGGGGGCGGGTGGCAGGTGGGCTTGGAAAATTTCCCCTTGTCCAAAATGGGGGATATGACCAAATAGGTTTGAGAACCACTGCTTTAAGGACTCATGGTTGACTTGAAACGTACAAACACAACACAACACAAACACACACACACACACACACACTACACACACACATCACTCACTCCCACACACACACACACACACACACACACACACTACACACACACACACACACACACACACACACACACACACACACACCACACACACACACTACCATCACATCATCACTCACTCAGAGACACACACACACACACCATCATCCTGATGATGTGTGTGTGTGATACTATAATAACTATACCAACTATACAATATTAATACTACGGCCTGTTCCACACACATATAAAACTATTGTTCCTTTTGTCCACTCACACCGGTGACGTGGTAGACTCTGTCCGCGGACCACGGAGGAGGAGGGAGGAGAGAGAGGAGGAGGAGGAGAGAGGAGGAGGAGGAGGAGGAGGAGGAGGAGGAGGAGGAGGAGGAGGAGGAGGGCTCCGCTAGCGTCTCTTCAGACCGGCTGTCGGGGGACGTCCTGACGTGTAGCAGAGTCCGCTCATGCTTCAAACCCTCCCCCGGTTTCTCCCGGACGAACCAGCACTCCAGCGGGGGACAGCCGCCTCCAGAGCCCGCTGAGACCCACAGAGACCCGGGAGACGTCGGTCACACGAGGCGGTGGTGAGAGCTTATCAACACTGCCGCTGTACCAAGTTACAGCCCTCACGGTCCCAAAGAAGGGGCCAATCATACACCGTCAACGCAAAGAGATCTACACCTACATAATAAGTATAGTATATTATCACGAATTGAAGATATAACACATATAATATATACTAATATATTAATATATAATATGTAATGTGATATTATATATGTGGTTATTATACTGGTTATATTGTACTGGTTCATTTATCCCTGGAGGTTGGACCCTTTCGGGGACAGTGTGGTTGCTGGGTTAATGGTTGGGGTGTTTGTCAATTAGTTGTGTGTAGTTGTGTGTGTGTTAAATGTTAACAATGTTACGTGTATCGGTTGCGCCACCGTCACCGAGAATGCCGTGTAGGTTTGTTTGGTGGCGCTGTGTTCCGTGTCCGATGTCTGGATAATAAAGGCAGTCCGTAGTCGTGCCGCGCATGGGGCGCAGAACTGCATCATTGCTGCTTGAACCTGGGCTCCCGTCTCATCCTTCCCCGCGCTTCGCTCCCACAATATAATATTATAATAGATATATAATAGGCCTAATTAGGTTGAAAAGCATTCGATTATCCTTCTAATATAAGAACATTTAATTTGGGGAGCTGTGAAAACGAAACCATCCCACTGGTTTGATGACGTTCGTGACGGTCCCGTCTGAGTTAAGGAGACTTCTCCTGAAGTGATCACGGAGATAGACAGAGTACTGATGTGACACCGGATCAGATAGTGTGTGTGTGTGTGTGTGTGTGTGTGTGTGTGTGTGTGTGTGTGTGTGTGTGTGTGTGTGTGTGTGTGTGTGTGTGTGTGTGCGTGCGTGCTGCTGCGTGTGTGTGTGTGGTTGCGTCACTGCACGAGCAGTAGGACAAAGCGTGCGGGAGACATCAGCCTACCTTGAATCCAGCAGGACATCACGATCAGAGCGAGTGTGCGAAGGGTTCCGGTGTGCGCCATGTCTGTTCCTCTCCGTGTGGCGCGCTGAGGCTCTGCTCTGCTGTGACGGCAAGCACGTCGGGGACGCTCCTCACGCTCAGCCTTTACTTTTCGGTTTCAAACAAAAATGTTAGCGTCACGTGATTTCCTATAAACTAGTGGCAGTACTCCGTGTGGCCACACGGGGCGCTGATAGTCCCCTGCAAGCGTTGGAGCTGTACCACACAATAAATTCACCTAGTAGAGTAGGCTCCTAGATTTAAACTGTAAAATCAATACCAAAAATATTGTATACAATTTTTTTAAGTGAAGTTATTTTAAGTTATGTTCCATTTCGACCTACTTGGATCACAGAATCAATGATTGAACATGATGTGTTGAAAGTTGACCCTCTCTGTCATAACATCTGAAGCTATGAGCTCCGGCCAGCAGGCAGGTTCTGCTGTTCTTGTGTTGTTCAGAGGAACCGAGGGTATTTTCCTCCTTCAGCAGCAGCAGACAGACACAAAATGGAGGCGCACTGCGCTCTCTGAAAGGGTGTGGCACCTCGACACTGTGTGTATGAGTATTTGTGTGTGTGTGTGAGTGCTTTTAGTGTGTGTGTGTGTGGTGTTGTGTGTGTGTTGTGTGTGTGTGTGTGTGTGTGGTGTGTGTGTTGTGTGTGTGTGTGTGTTGTGTGTGTGTGTGTGTGTGTGGTGTGTGTGTGTCTGTGGGGGTGTTTATGATTGCTTGTGTGTGTGTGTGTGTGTGTGTGTGTGTGTGTGTGTGTGTGTGTGTGTGTGTGTGTGTGTGTGTGTGTGTGTGTGTGTTGTCTGTGGGGTGTTTATGATTGCTTGTGTGTGGGTGTGTATGTGTGTGTGTGTGTGTGTGTGTGGTGTGTATATGTGTGTGTGTGTGTGTGTGTGCGTGTGTTTGCGCGTGTGTGTGTGTTTGTATGTGTGTGTGTTGGTAAATTTAAACTCTGTGGCAACCCGGCCCAGGCCAATTAAGCAGACGGAGAACACCTGTGGAACAGGTGGAGAAGTGGGGCTCAAATAGCCTGCTTCTCCACTCATTCGGGGCTCCCCCAGCCATGGGGATCCTTCCACGAAGAGACCGGTCCTCGTGGGTGACGGGATCCTACCACCCACGAAGGAGGGACCGTGGATTTCTCCCAGGTTTTCTGTTATTTTGTAATTTGAGAGACTTTTATGTTTTGCTTTAAAATAAACATGCCTTTTTGGCTGTTCTCCTTGAATTGGTGTCCTGTTTGGGAGGAGGTGGCTCGCTCACCGTGCCGGGTTGCCACAACTCATTTAAACAAACACAACACCAATAATAATCCTCAAGTAGAGAAAGCAAAAATACTTTGATCGACTTAAACCTTTGGCACTTAAAGACGTTTTACTGTAGGCCTACTGCTAGACCATAGGAATGATATATTAACGTGTGTGTGTGTGTGTGTGTGTGTGTGTGTGTGTGTGTGTGTGTGTGTGTGTGTGTGTGTGTGTGTGTGTGTCTTTAGCACTTTAAGACGTTTTACTGTAGGCCTACTGCTAGACCATAGGAATGATATATTAACGGTAGGTATGAACTAGTTAGTCTGACACACGTTGTGTACCAGCGAGTCTATTTCTGTCTGTGTGTTGCTATTGGTTCAGGACTGTCTTGTCATGTGCTTATTGAATGTGAGTCTTGTGCTCTGTCTGTCTGTCTGTCTGTCTGTGTGTGTGTGTGTCTGTCTGTCTGTCTGTCTGTGTGTTGTGTCTGTCTGTCTGTGTGTGTGTGTGTGTGTGTGGTGTGTGTGTGGTGTGTGTGTTGTGTGTGTGTTGTGTTGTGTCTGGTCCACAACCCTGAACAGCGTCAGTATGAATCAATTTCATATTTCTTTCGATCTTCCACCACTAGCGTTCCTATATCAGATGTCTTATGCTGACAGGCAAAACATACACACACACACACAGACACACACACACACACCACACACACACAACACACACACACACACACACACACACACCACACATAATACCACCACCGCCGCCGCCACCGCCACCACCACCACCACCGCCACCACCACCACCCCCAGCCTGCATGAATGCCTCATCATTGACGTCCACCCTCTCCCCATCCACAGCAGGGATATCCTAAACAACCCCCATGTCATCACCATCATCATCATCATCATCATCATCACCATCATCACCATCATCCTCATCATCATCATCATCATCATCATCATCATCATCATCATCACCATCATCCTCATCCTCCTCCTCCTCATCCTCATCACCATCATCATCATCCTCATCCTCATCACCATCATCATCATCACACCAGGGACCATCCAACTCATCTATCTCATCACTATGTGTGGTCTCTCTGACGTCCCGCCACACGTCTATCGATTGTGTTTTAAACAGTGCTACCAATTCATCATGACCTGTATCACTGACGTCTACAGCAGCATCAAACACACCATCGCCATCCTCACCGCACCAAACATCAGACCACTGCTCCGTCAAGACCCTATCATCTAACCCCTCCAACGCCTCCTCAAGACATGTGTCCGTAGTAGTACTGCTACTAGTTCTACGTCTCCTCTCCTGGTTTCTACTGGGGCTCACGTTTTTATTAATAGTTTACAATTTTTACAATTATATTTTACAAACCCCTAATTTGTTACACCGATAATAAAAGAAAAAGTTATTTAAACAACGTTTTTAAATAGATACCCGTTTTTAAACAGACCCATCATGTTAATAATAACACTAATAATAGGTTGATAGTGTTAACCGTTAATAACCGTTGTGGACTAAGAACATCCATACATGGTGAGGGGTCAGCCGGCTGGATCTCATTCCCTGCGGCGTCCCTTGGAATACCTGATAAAAGACTCCTCATCAAACAGATATTAACCGGCTACGCAATGCCTGATAAAGCTGAATTATTCAGCTTTAGTAGATACTTACTGCTGACCAGCATCTTGTCTGTGTTTTGGCCGTTGGTTGGGGTATCAAGGTATGGCTGCACGACTGTGAGGCCGTACAAACCCTTGGGGTTTTTATTGCCCCCCAAACCCGCTCACTGCCACCGTGAATCAGGCCGTCACTCGCCCCGAGACACGCTGGGACAGCCCACGTTATGGACACCGCTACTCCTGTTAAATTATTTTAACAACTAAACAGTATGGGCCCATATATTTTAATGACATAATAATAATACAGATAATAATAATCGTCATCCCGTACACACCACACCGTACCCACAAGGTAATCTGACACGCGTTTATAGATGGTGTATCCAGTGTTTCATATAAATAACATGCAGTACTATAATAGTTTCATAGAATAGTTGTGTGTGTAAAAGTGTCTTTTTAAAAACACGTTTAAACAACTATTGTGCCAATGAATTAACACCTTAATCATAAATGTTGAAATACACTTTTTATACATGTATTTATATTTAAACCGGGGCTACTCATACTTTAATATACACATCTCGTCTATAGCACAACTCTTTTCCCACACGAGCGTGAAAGGGAGCATATGGGAATGAAAGTGTTGAGCAAAGTGTTGATGAAAGTGTTAGTCTACGGATAACTAGAGTGTTTCATATCAATATGATACTATAGTAGAATGATACATAGATAAATCCATCCTTTCACCACTTTTAACCTTCAGACTCAGTTCACAGCCTGTTCCCACGCCCCTCTTGATAACCACAGCCCACAGCGGGGGACAGGGGTTCAGCACCGCGCCCCTAAAACAATCAATATACCAATCTTGGGGTTGAGCCCCCTCAGGATAGACCCTCTGGACAGTTGGGGAGGGGGGCCCCACGAAACGTTTACAAGTGACACAACCGTCTTGACAGACACAACGCCCGCTGGGAGGGGACCCCGCGAAATGATGGCAAGTGACCCGAATGAAACCCACGACTCATTTTAGGATGACACACACTGAGGGGCGCACCCCCGGAGCTAATGAGGGGCGCAGACTTGATGGAGCCGCTCCATTAAGATACAACTACACGTCAACTTCCACCCGTACAGGCATGGCCCAACATGACCGCTCGCTGCACCCCACCTTAGGATGCCACCTGCCCCCGTAGACACACTCATGAACACACACTCATGACTACACACACACACACGCACACACACACAGACACACACAGACCCTTGCATCCCTGACTGGAAACTGAATTCCTGTCCCTTATTTACCTTATTTACGTTTTTATCCTTTTTCAAAAAAACATTAAAATGTCAGCGTCATGTGATTTCCTATGAACTAGTTCCAGTAGTGGGTCGATGACGCCACATGGGGCGCTGTGGCGCTGATGGTCCTCTCAGCACATGTTGGAGCTGTACCACACAATGCCTTCACCTCGTAGAGTATGCTACAATTAAACTGTAAAATCACCACAGAAAATATTGTTGACAGTTTTTTAAAGTTATATTGCATCTATATTCCATTTCGACCTCTTGGATCACAGAATCAATGATTGAACATGATGTGTTGAAAGTTGACCTCTGTGTCATAACATCTGAAGCTATGAGCTCCGGCCAGCAGGCGGGTTCTGCTGTTCTGTGTGTTGTTCAGAGGAACCGCGTGGTATTTCTCCTCCTTCAGCAGCAGCAGACACAAAATGGAGGCGCACTGCGCTCTCTGAAAGGGTGTGGCACCTCGACACTGTGGGTGTGTATGAGTGCTCGTGTGTGTTTGTGTGTGTGTGTGTGTGTATGAGTGTTTTGTCTGCGTGTGTATGCGTGCTTGTGTGTGTGCGTGTTTGTGTTTTTGTGTGTGTGTGTCTGTGTGTGTGTGT
>OLKM01007348.1:0-12003 GCA_900291075.1 Melanogrammus aeglefinus | reverse complement strand
ATCGCGTCGTCTGGTTGCCGGGCAGGGTTGTTTCAGGTGTAAACAAACGATGAACGTAGGGCCGGTACAATTTTCGCCCCCGGACATTTTTAACGTGACAGCGGCGGCCAGAAATTAATTTGTTGGCATGCTTAAAACAGTTGCATGTATGAATTCAAGAGGGTTGCTGGTCAAAAAAAAAAAACCCTTTTGACAAAACACCTTGAATTTGGAGAGAGCCACGGGCCGGAAGGCATTTTTCGGCACGGGTTGGGTGGGTTTGCGGTCCCGTACGCGGAAGTTACAGGTTCACAGTAACAAAACACAGGACTAAATCGCACCACTGTGATTGAGTGTGAACTCCACAGGACATAAGACGTAAAAGGACATTAGAAAAACAATATAGTTCTTCTCAATCAACAAAGGGGCCCGTACAGCAGTCCCCCAAGTTTAGCTGTCCTGTCAATAAGTGGTGAATTTGCACATTCTCAGACCCACCGTCGCCACGGGTAATGCCCAAAAGCATTCACAATTAGTGGTGCGCGTACGTCTCAAAATGTAGGCCTATGTTGAACATTAATACAATAGTTGGCTATTATTGTTGATAATATTATACTTCATATACGTCTATTTAAGGGCGGATTCAACCAGGCTGACGATAAAAACCATCCTTTGGCATGAGCCAAAACTAGAAATCTAGTTCTACTTCAAATCTAAATCACAATGGGCCCCAATGTCAATATGCTGCGACGGGCAAACTTAATAACCAAACCGGTACCTTTATCGATTCTTGATCACAGGACGTCTTGCAATATCCACTTTAATCCATACGGTTTAACACACCAACATTGGTTGCAAGCATTGTGCTTACATTGTTTTTGCTATTCAGAACTGTGTAACCCCCCTCCGAACAACTGCCAAGTCCAACACAAGTCTGGCTATTAACGAGCCCATCCTCAGCCTCGCCATCGCGAGTCGTGTTTGAACTTGATTTCTTTCGAAATAGTAAAAACTTGTCCATATTTTTTAAGCGCCAACGAGCCGGTGTTCTGTCGATTTCTGCTGCTTTGTCGAAAATTGCAACCGCAGCATAAACCGATAGGTTTGTCTATCGATTCACGCTACTCTTATCAAACTAAAATCATTACAGACGATCTATGTATCGCAACAGCTACATTTGAATGCATTTCAGATACTCACCCTTGACTGTGAATTTTTGACTGTACCTTCTGAGGTTCAGTCTTTGTGACTTATTATACCCAGAAGGGTATATTCCCTCAGAAAGGTAGTTATAAACCTCTTCCCACTTTTCTTCGCTACAAAGAGCAAAGTTGTTATCAATAAATATTTTTAAGAAGGAGGAAAACAAAAATTGTGAATTGATTTTGGACGTTTAAAATGTAGGCCTATTCTTCACACCAGTAGGTAGAATTTAGATATGGCTGAACATGTAATGAATTACATCAAATATAGTGCTATGTTACGAGAGTGGCGTATGTGTGTGCGCGGGAATGTCTTTGTGTGTGTGGGGCGACGCGTGGCGTCCCCGGCGAATGGTCGACGGTCGAGTGAGCGAGCGTTGCGCGCGAGTGTCAGTCTAGGAGGAACTAAACGGTAGTCCGGTTGTGTGTGTTTGCGTATACGTGTACTGTTAAATAAAGTATCAAACGTCAAAAATCCGTGCCCGTGTCTTCCGACCTACAAACGGACCCACTGCCGGTTAGTGAAGGCAAGGGTGTTACCCCTGAAAGGACATCGGCCCTGGAGGAAACTTCTCCCCTGTGCACCCCGACTACGGTCTGAGAGCCAAGGAACAGGAAAGGTGTAACAGCTAGTATTTCTTTTGGTGAACATGGGAGTAATTATCAAGAGTAGTATCCCAAAGGAAATGAAAATCAGTCTTGCTATATTTATCGGCTCGGGAATCACCGTTAACAGCAGCGAAGACTGAAGAGCAGCAAAAATTTATGGGCGTGGAAATTGCAAATTGGGAAAAATCGTACTGCGCATGCGCAGAACCACAAAGTAGCAGATCTCGACGGGTAGGGAAAATGGACAACCACGCAACGAACATCTCTGATAATTCTCGCCGCGAGATGTCCGCATATTTGAAATGTTTTATTTTTTTTCGTCGTAAGGACTATGTATTAATGAAATTATTGGTTCATGTAATTTAAATTATTATTAATTTATTTTTACATATTGCTTGGGATAGTTTGTGTTAATTGACCCTTCGCTAAGCCCCGCCCCCCTTAGTTACTGTTGATATGTCTGTCAAGTTTCGCTCCTAGCAAAAGAAATATGGCGTTTTTCATGATACCATCAAACAAATTTTCCAAGTAAATCACCTCCACATTTTTGGGAAAAAAACGGTTTCTTGATATATCAGAGAGAAGCCGAGCGGAGAGTTAGGGTCTGCAGGTATGCGTTTGAGGGATTTATCCACAATATCGTCTGCTGGCGGGGACGATACACCGGTTTGTATTTGTTTACGGCGCACCAGGATATTGTTCCCATGATAGTGGGAGTTGATTTATATCTTGGAGCTCATAAACAGACAGCAGAGAGCCAAACGAAGGTCCTGCACAAGTGTGCCACAACAATGGGCATAACGAGGAGTAATAAAATAAAAGCTGTGTGCCATATCATCCGTTAGTGGTCGCAAAAGCCAGACACGTGGGACCGCAAAACGGAGACCTATTGATTGCCACTACAGGGAGCAGGTAAATTACATGTATTAAGGGATATTATTTAGGTTTGATTGGTTGTGAGTCTCACTCTTTTGTTACTATGATAATAGATGATGGCACTCTTATAACATACGTTTCTTTTATTTATCTTGCGTGGTTCGCTGGTTGATGTGGGTCTTTCCCACGCCTGCTTTATTCACGTGTTGCACTCCTTCTTGGGTCTTGGGCTTGAGGAAGGGGAAAAATTGGACACCACCTTCGCCACTTCTGAGAGTATCGGGTGTCGGATTTAAAAAGTCCCGTATGCGCATGCGCCACCGCTTCGGCGGCATATTAGCATCTGCTGAAAGCTTGACAGACCTCTTGGTTTGCTAACACACGGTTGCTAACGTAGGATTGTCAGTGGCTGTTTAGGGGAGGGTCTAAGCGAAGGTTCATTTGTGTGTATGTTGTTTTTTTTTATTCTGTTCTGTACTTACAGAGTGCGCATGCCCAACGCTCGGGAACTGGGCACGGTTGAGGGGGAGGGGAGGAGAGGGAGAGTCTCCCAGGCTGACTCGTGTTTGATTTTGAACGACAGTCCAGTCACGGGGCCCTGAAATGTTGATGCTACTCACTGATTATGCACTTAATCTGGTGTTTATATGGACAGGCTGGTGTCGGTATGGTGAGGGGTGTATCGCAATTGGGCATAGGTTTAGTTTGACTTATTTACATACCATTTTAACGGAAAATGTGTATTATTTCAAAATATGTTTGGAGTTTGACAAAAATCAGGGGTTGCTCTGGGGTTTCTGAGTAATTGCTTGGGGAGTTGCTATAGCAACGGCAAGCAACGCTTGGCGGCCGCCCCTGATTGTGTGTGAAGTCAGTCATTTAGTGTTTGCATTTGTTGATTGGCCTGTTAAAAATGTCTAATAGCGGTGAATATTGTATGGTAACCGTGTGTTATTTTGTTTTCCTGTTTAAAATTTCAGGCACACTGCCGTATTTTTCTAGACCCTGTCTAAGCTGTTATTTAACTATCTTTCTGTTTAGGCATTTTCTTTTATTTGTTTTATTTTCCTCTTTATTATTCGAGCTGGTGTAAATTGAAGTGTGCAACTGTTTGAGCACGGTAGAAATAATCTGTTAAAGGAATATATAAAACACTCTGTACCAAAAAATCGTTGTGTTCCAAAATAAATTAATGCTACAAGAAAACCCCGAAAGGTCATTGTGTCCTGTGTGGTATCTCCATTCCACGGGGGCTACATATGCATCCATGATCTCTTTCAACTCTACCGCGGTTTTTCGGCAGAAATTAAGTATAACCGCTACCTTTTTGCTTCTTTCTTTTCCCGAGGCTCGCTCGGTCAGATTGATTTTCCTCCCTACTCCTGTATTCCTCGTCTTCTTTTTGTTTTGGTCAATGTATGCAGGCGGAGCAGTGCTCACTATTTTTGACACCGATTCATAACTAGAAAATGCATTTCCTGCAGAAAAATGCGGTGAGTGGCTGTAGTGCAAAGTGAGGTTGAAAAATATGTTTTAATAAGATAGTTTAAGACGTAAAGAGATGTTAAAAATGGCAAGTGAAGGGATCAAGGTGAAGGGATTTGTTGAACTTTGAATTAAGAGTCTAAAATGGAGTAAAACACCATTTAAGAAAATGCAACTGGTGGTTGGACAAAACAAATAAAGTGACAAATGACGTGTGAAAAGCGCAAAGCATTCAGCGGTGCTGTATCTGACCCTGTCACTGCGCCTTATTATTCTGCGGTGATGGACTTCAGGTGCATGCGTGCGTGTGTGTGGTGGGATGGGGGGGGGGGGCTGGCTAGCTGGAGGATGTGCTCCTACTTTCCACTCGTTATCAGATACACTAAGGCCGCGTTCAGACTGCAGGCAAAATCTGATTCAAATTCGGATTTCCTTCTCATATCCGATTTTTAGGGCTGACTGTCCACACTGTTTTAGGCAAGTGTCCAAATCGCATTTGGCTCGGTTCAGACTGGGCCACATTTATTGACCCATCTGACAGGTTGCTGTAGCAACGAGTCGGGAGCGGAGGCGTCATCCAGCGCGTGTATTGCGTGACCGTCATTGTAATAGCGACGAGAAGAAAACAATAACAAACAAGATGGATCAAAGAACAAAGAATAAATTCGACTTATTTCCGATACATGCCCTCGAGCTTCGCTTGAACGGACCCATCTCCCACAGATTAATGAGGCATTTCGTTTCTTCTCTCTGTCCAAGGACTGAGGCGGGTGGTTTTGGCGCATTGGGTCAGGTCTGGCGGTCTGGCGTCGCGTAGAGTGACGTCACGGACAGTCAAAACCGATCTGAGTGTTTGGAGCTGTTCAGACTGAGACGCATCTGTCCAAATGCGATCTGAAACCACCTCCCGGAGGTGGTTTTGATCCGTTTTGCAAAAATCGGATTTCATGTGACTTGGGACTGTTCAGACTTCAAAAGAGTCATCGGGTTCCAATCTGGATGGGCTAAAAATCGGATTTTGGCTGGCAGTCTGAACACGGCCCTAAAGGCCCTGCCTTTAAGCGCTCTCTCTCTCTCTCTCTCTCTCTCTCTCTCTCTCTCTCTCTCTCTCTCTCTCTCTCTCTCTCTCTCTCTCTTCTCTCTCTCTCTCCTCTCTCTCTCTCTCTCTCTCTCTCTCTCTCTCTCTCTTCTCTCTCTCTCTTCTCTCTCTCTCTCTCTCTCTCTCTCTTCTCTCTTCTCCTCTCTCTCTCTCTCTCTCTCTCTCTCTCTCTCTCTCTCTCTCTCTCTCTCTCTCTCTCTCTCTCTCCCCCTGCAGAACAGGGGTCAGGTCTGCAGCTTTAAATGCAGGGCTGGTTTTCTGAGCACGACAGGCAGTGGACTGGAACACCTGGAACACTTTGTTATTAACAAACTACATTACCATTAACTTTGTCAAGGGAAAAACAAAATGGCCACGTAGGAAGGGTTGGGGGTGACAGCTCCTCAGAGGTCGCTGGTCAAACAGTAACTTAACCTTTCTTTCCTCACTGAACCTGTTATTGTGAAGCCAATCTGAAAAGACACGGCCCTCTTAAACCTCACTGGATGGAACAGACGTGAATTGTTCTTAGGACCTTCAAGAGCCTGACATTAAACGTCTTGCAGCCTACATCTTACACAGATTTACCAAGATACATTTGAAACATTTCATGGGTAATCTCTCTATGGCAGCCATTTTATTTTGTTGTTTAAGTTATCGTAATCCTACAAAATATTGAGTTGCTCAAAATAGTTGCTTTTGACGGGTCTACTCGATGATTTGCTGTGACGACTATTCAACAATGATATTGTACAAGACTCTTTTTTCCCCTTTTCTAGAGGCCTGCATTGCTGGGTCGACTCTGCGAATGACTGTCCTCTGTGTGTTTCCAGAGTCCCACATCCCTGGGAACCAAACGGGCCCATCATCCCATGGGAAAGACGCTGTCGGCGGCCAAGATTCCGGACTCCACTCCGCCGAGGATTCCGCAGTGCATTTAAACCGGCTCAGATTAGGACTATTGCTTGCAATTGCTTTCAGTTTCTCCTTGGCTCACCACAAATGTGACTTCTGATAACTTTATAGTTCCCCCTGCTCACTTTCTGTCTAGCTTATCTCAAGTGATCTCAGCCCAAATCCAAATGCAAAAAGGCAGGCCGTTAAAATGTCCCAATAAAGTAGAGCTCTACAGTTCCTGGACGACCAACTGACAATGTATTGGTCAACATATCAAGCGTTTTAAAAGTTATATTTGTATGATGTACTATAGCATTAACCTGATTTAATCAACAATGCATACCTAAGCAGAGAGGCAGGTTACTGAGCAAAGTGACGGACGGCTTACCTTTCCAATAGGCTACGTTTCTGCGCGCTAATGTACCGGCACAAGAACACCGGTCCTGTCCGTTCTCTCGTTCAGTTTTTTAGACTTAGTCAATGCCACTTTTTCCTTTTTATTAACGAAGAAAAACTAGGCCTAAGACAGTTTACAAAAAAAACAACGTTCCTGAGATAAATACACACAATATCATCGTATTATAGGCTACTTCGTCTGTATATGATGAGCAAATGTGGGAAAAATACATACAAGAAACCGAGGGCGGCAAGTTTCGTCCACTATGCCCGGCATCTCCTAGTTTTTTCCCCGATGTGTCCCAGCTGTGATCTCGAGGGCTGCCAACTCCGTGGGGGTTTTGTAGGAAAAGGAAAAGACGGAGTGGAGTCCAGCCCCCTTCTCTCCCCTGCTGGAACGGGGGCGCGCTGTTTGCGCCACCAAGTTTGACCTGCTCAACTCGGGGTCTTTCAAGGCCAAATGGGCCTGCATAGTTATATACTACTATGGCAATTTGTCTTTATTACTCGTGTGAAGGCTACAGGCCAAAAAAAATATATTGAGGAATGGGTCAGGACACATGTGGGCCTATTTATAGGCCTAGTGGTCTAATCTAGTGGTTCGGCTACTTTTCTAAGGTGCTTTGTCTACATGACTTGGAAGGTGAATGTTTTAACAGTAAAAATAAATTATAATAATAAGAGTCGATGGATGATTTCAATTTTTACATGATTTTGAAGTTGAATGTTTAACAGTAAAAATTAATAAATAATGAAGTCGATGGATGATCAATTTTTAAATCATTTTAGGGAAGGCTGTTAGTGAGCTCTTTTTGAGGATCAACAACCCAAAAGTTTCGGATTAGTGATCATTTGTCAGAACTTCAATTTGCTAAATTTACTGAAAAAGGTTCCAAGATGCTGGCTACCTTTTCAAGGCTACATGTCATATTTTAACATCGAAATGCATAAATACATTTGATAGGCCCCCATAATTGATATAGGTAATCTCCCGCAACTGTTATTAAAGCCAACAACCGTCCAAATTGTTGTCATTCCTCTTCATAGAAATAGCCCAGCTTTAGCCAGTGGACAAAAAAAATGCAACTGCTCTGTTATAAGGACACAATGAAAGTTACTCTCGATAGAAGACTGACAAATGACTAAATGTCAAATTTAAAGAGGATTTGTTATTACCATTTATTTTTTTTTTTTTTCACGACATATTGAAATAAGAACAATTATCATTTAGAAAGACTTTCAGTTTAAACTTAAAATAAATGTATTGTTTTACATACTTGCATACGAATATATTCAAAACAATATTGAATGTTTCACACTAACTAATGAAATAAAAACATGAAATGTCCTGCAGCCATTTAAATCAAATAGTTTAAAAAGTAATAAGGTCTCTAGTATTGAAATGCAAGTCCAGAAGGCCCTCATCTCAAATACCCCAGGCCCCCACATTCATGTGTGTCTTGCTTCTCCCCTGTTCATTTAAAATAATAACGACTTGATCGGTGATTCGCAAATAATACAAAAATAAAAGCATCCGGATAAACACCTCGGCCTCTGAAACGTAACGCGGCGCCGCTGCTCCTCCATCAGTTGGGGTCGCCGATGTCCTGGGTAACGTCCTCTCCGGGGAACACGCCGAAGTGCAGGGTGCCCCCCTGTGCCGCTGCCCACGCCATCTGGTTGGTGGTGAAGCGGGCGGCCCATCGGCCCTGGGGGTCTACCGTCACCACGCCGCCCAGCCCCTCCACTCGTTCCTTCATGGTGGCCAGGCCCAGGTCGCTGCCCTCCTCCGGGGACATGCCTAGCAGGAGTGGGAATATGGGAAACAGAGTCACCATGGATGCTACGGGAGGGTTTCACGCCATGTCACACACACTCGATTTTACCATCTTCGTACTTTTACTATTTTATAAAAATAATAATAACTGGTTGCTTGCTTCTTTACTATCAGTGTTGTATCCAGAATTCCCAATGGGGCAACTTGGAAATTCAGATCACATGGTGAAACCCTCCTGTAGTTTTAGTTGCCTTTGCTATAGCCAGGCTGCAGTTTCAGCCCAAACCCTCCTCTAGCTTTAATATGGGCTTTGTTGTTATGAGCATGCATGTGTTGAAGTTGATAGGGCTCTTTTTCTATCCAGGGTGAGCATGTGTGTACCTTGCTCCATGTGAAACAGGATGAGTCTAGCCAGCGTCACCTTCATGATGTCTTCTCCATCGCCTGTAGAAGATACTGCTCCTACTCTGTTATCAGCATAGCCCCCACATCCTGACACACACACACACACACACACACACACACACACACACACACACACACACACACACACACACACACACACACACACACACACACACACACACACACACACACACACACACACACACACACTTAAGATTTTCACCTTCAAGATTTCCGTTTTCTCCCTTTGCGACACCTTTGGCGATAAGCGGATAATTTTCCCAGAGACATAAACAGCGTCTCCACCGAAAGGCTACTTGCTTGTTTGTTTGTTTAAAAACGTTGTTTGGAAGACATTTCGGCACTGACCTATGCAGGCCGTGTCTCCCACTCGGCCCTCCATCTTGTTGAGTATGCCGCCCGTGGACGTGGCACAGGCGACGTTCCCGTCTTCATCCACTGCTACTGCTCCCACCGTACCCATCTTTCCCCTACACACACACGCATGTGCACACACAACAGTTACGACTCATCAAAGTTCTCCATTTGGTAGTTCTGAGACTCAAGAGTCAGTAAGTGTATCAGTACACATTGCATCTCAAAACGCAACCCAACTCCACCACTCACATCTGACTCTCAACGGGGTTGGCGTCGGGGGCCAGGTTCTTCTTCCAGCACATGCGGACGTAGTCCGTCCGTGATCAGGGAGTCCCGCGAGGCCCACCGGGACCTCCGCCTCCATGGCCCGGGCAAACTGTCCGGCACCCCCCGCTGTCAGGCAGAGGTGGCTGGTCTGAAACACATCACAGGCTTTAGGAAGGCTGGAGCAACCCTATGAGTATCCTGAAAGGTATATCAAGGCACAGAGTAAATATCACAAATATTGAAAACAGCACATTGGACGGTGAAGTTGAATTGAAGTTAATTGGATACTGAAAAAACGATGTGTGAGTAAATGCCCAAACCAATATATGACTATCGCTGTTTATTATGACGATTCCGACTAACCCTAACCCTCATGAGGTCCGATTTTTGCCATGACGTGTGTGCATTCTGTGTGCACATAGATGCGTTTCTATTTGCTTATTAAATGACATAAGCGTGGTACAAATCACTTGCAACCTGAACAGGACATTGTACCTGCTCCATGACCAGGCGGGCCAGCTGAACAGGGTTGGTTATGTTTCGCACAGCAGAGACGGCACCACTAGCCAGCGTACGTCCATCCATCACAATGGCGTCCATCTCCACCTCTCCTTTAACATTCAGCACTGAGCCACAGCCTGCCATGAGGTATGGTAATAAGAGATATGACATGAATACAGGGTAAGACCCAAACTGTAATACTGAATGTGCCATCAGAAATAAAAGATTTACCTGAAGTTGTTTGTTTATGTAATAGCAGGTTTTGAGAATCTGTTTACTACACAGGAAAGTATTCCCTATAGACTCTGTCAACAGTTGTCAGTACACAACATCTCACAGGATACATTAAAAACCTTCTCCAGCCTTACTCACTCCCTGCTCTGTAATTCTCCATAAAGGCTGCATCCATAGTTCAGATAACATGAAGGAATTCATGATCATTACCGAAGATAGGATGTTTTGATGGCCGTTTCATTGACATAAAGTTAGTACTTTGAGAGCATATCCTTGCAACGTTGCTGCATACCTCTAGCTATAGCATGAGCAGAGCATAGATACACATCTGCTTGGAGGGGTGAGGATATATGAGAGGACTTATGCATCAAACTTTCCTACAAGCACGCTAGTATGCAATCATAAGCTCCTCAAAGCTAAACATTGTTACATTACCTATGCAGTCCTCCTAAAAGGGGTGACGTTCAGCCACCCAGAAATCTATAGGTTATGATGGCACCTCAATAAAACATTTGAGTCAAAGGTAGAATTAGTTGGTCTTTAAGCAGTATATTGTTTTTGCCGATTGGTTAGCAGCCAAGAATGTGAATAGACAACCACAGCTTTGGATATGACCCATGTTATACGTGCTTGCGTTGATGTCCCTCCCTTCTTTCAGGTATCCTTCTGTGCTAGCCTGTGGTCCGGGATTGACTGTTGCATAGATTAGGTTGGTTTTTAATTGGTTGTATGTGTTGGTTTGGTCACTGCTGATTGGTTGGCCACATGGCGGCCAGGTGTAAAGATTGCAGTGGACCACACATATTTACCTATTCCTGTAAGTTATTTGTGTTTATGTGAGGGTTTTTTCATCCCAAGTTTCAGTTTTGTTCAATTCAATGTTAAATGGTGAAACTACGGATTTAAGATTTATCCAATTACTGTCAAATTAATCTTCCACAAAATATAGGGCAGTACATAATCAGAAACTTTGTAAGAAACAAGGAAATGCAAAGTCCCTCCCAAAGTCCTTGGTTCCCCATTTCTGTTTACAGTGAATTTGTCTTGCACACCAGTTCCTTGTAGTGTTGATACCCGGTTAGAGCCATGATTGACAAGAGGTCAGAATACGCCCTCTTGGTGGCGCTACCTATTCATCCTCTCGTGTAGGACTGAAGGCAGACTCCAAGGTGCAGTATTGGCAGACATCAACACTGCAGTAACGGCAATCACTTCTTGAGGTACAAAGTGGTATTATGAGATGATGTCGTCCCAATTAGGGTATAGTCTCTCACCTGCGTTAAAGCTGGGGTTGTTTTCTAAATTGGTGACGGCCTCCACCACTGCGTCCATGCTGCTCCCCCCCCCCTGCAGCACAGCGTAGCCGGCCCGGGCCGCGCCCCGCACCCCTGCAGATGCCATCTCTACCCGCTCTTTGGGGAGCTGTCCTGCCCCCCCGTGAACGACCAGCACAGGCAACATGCCAATCAAACAGAGGGAAAGTCTAAGGGAAAACCAACAAGCATTAGAGGTCAGAGGTCAATGTGGAAGCTTTTTTGAAGGCTAGATCAATGTCTTAACTTTGACCTGGCATCACGGTGGCATCATTACTACATAGAGCTTTTTGATGAAAATAATATATTATACTATATACTTTAGGGTTTGCTGCCACCTAATGGTAAGATGAATCACTATCAACGAAGTGAAAAGCTACCGATAGGCTTTCTGATGCATGTTTTATTCACTTTAATGGTTAAATCAAATTCTGTCAGAAAATAGCTGCTTCAAAGAGCTGCTATTGTCATTAAAAACAAGCAAATTATAAAATAGGTTATCTTAGATATTGATATCTTAGACATACAAATATGTTTTTCCTACATTGGTGCGATCTAATTTCAACCGCACATGACAATGTAAACAAGAAATGCATTTCCTGCAGA
>OLKM01007347.1:7500-12003 GCA_900291075.1 Melanogrammus aeglefinus | reverse complement strand
CTATTCCCAAGATCTGTCGACGTGCTGTTAGATACATGTATTTGCTTGAATTGCCTTCTTATTAGTGCTGATTGGATAGTGTTTTAATGCCACTCAAGTAGGCCATTGGCTGTGCGCATAATCTCAAAAAAGAATGGACCCGAGCAGATTAGATGATCAGGAAGGACAGACATCACTTTAAACTTTGAAGGGACATCTGTGCCCCTGAGAATAGAGTCTGGTTATCTCCTGCGACATCTCTCTAGTAGGCCTGCTCATCAAGCAAAAGGTGTAAGATGACAGAGAGTGTTAGGAGCATCATGCTGGATTTCGCGCCGTAGCTCACGAGTATGGTACATGATGTTACACACGAGAGTGTGATTCTGAAGTGTCATGTCTGGGTTTACAGAACAATAAATGCTATCATCAAAAGTGCAGTGAGGTCCCCGTAGCTGCGCCACTCTTCCCTTCCAGTACAAGGTACAAGTCCAGTCCAGTAAACGCCCCATTAAAGTCGCAGTGGCAGTGGCAGCTCAACCCAGTAATCAGTTCAGACCAATACAGACTTAACCTTCAGAGCAGTAACTGGCATCAACACAGATCCAGCAATCCATCCAGAAGTCTTGTCAACTGGTAAAAAAGTTCCCTCATGCAAAAAAAATTTGTCTAATTGGCCCCTCAGCTTTTGAAAGCCAGCACCCATATGCCCTGTTTGCCTGTTGTTTTGCTCTGCCTATAAGGTTTGTTTTACTATTGTCCCAGAGTCTTCCTTGTGGTCCGTGTTTTTTTATTTATTAATGGTATTCCATTATAGTTTGCTTGTAGAGGTGACTTTGAGTGCCCTGAAATTGGCCAACAAATAACATGATACCTAAATCCATTAACTTGATTATATTATTATTAGTTATATGTAATATTATTATACTAGATCAATCTTTTAATTGTAAATTATATTAATTATAATTGAATTAGTAGATATTATATTTAGTATTTATTATTAGAATTGATTCATAGTGAATGTCTACATTTACTGAGTGAGTGTTCTAGTTTGCTGCGTCACTGCTACATGGTGTGCAGTCGAGCAATTCAGATGTGCCAGTGTCTGAGGGAGCAAGTAGAGTACATATGAGCATTTTTACATCGTCATACACGGCAGTTCTATTCCAGACAAGCCGCACATGTGACACTCTCATCTTAAATTATTTGACCCCCAGTTAGGTTGACCGGCGGACCGTGCAGGGCGGCATCGCGAGTGACACGATTTAAGAGACACAAGAGACATCATATTCGAGACGAAAAACGACTGACCATATCCTCAGCCTCTCTCCTATGTCTTCTTCCATAAGTGCCGTCCCGGAAGATTAAGCTCAGGGTAAAATATACCACAGACATGATGTCCTGTAACCGCGCCCCTGTGTTACATAGCGCTGCCCTCTTCATGGAGCGGTTGGGTTTTGATTGTTTGTCCTGGCATCTCGAGATGACCAATCTGGGAATGCACATTAATATAATGGTGCAGTTTGTTTACGCACATAGGTGTCAATTTTTATATCTGAATTGCCTGATCCAAACTAGAAAGAAAAAAATAAACACAGTGATTTTAAACCGCTGCACATACATATCATTGAATATGATTATTTATGCCGCTGTTCAACTTCAAAATCAAATGAGATGAAGATTAGCAGAGGCCCAGATCATACAGAATGCGCCTACCATCAAAGCATCGCGACGGTGTTGTGTGCTGTGCGTTGCGTGTGTGCCGTGTGTCGGTGTGTGTGTGTTGTGTGTGTGTGTGTGTGTGTGTGTGTGTGTGTGTGTGTGTGTGTGTGTGTGTGTGTGTGTGTGTGTGTGTGTGTGTGTGGATGTGTGTGTGTGTGTGTGTGTGTGTGTTTGTGTGTGTGCATGTGTGAGTGTGTGTATGCACATGTGTCTGTGTGTGTATGTGTCTATGCACGTACGAATGCGTGTGTGCGAAAGTGTTGGGTTAGAGATATAGAGAGAGACATAGATTAGCTTCGCTTTTTCAAGCAAGTTCGACACACGCTCTGCATCATTGTACGAGCGACCCAAGCTTAGTTCCGATAATTACAATGTCCTCTCTCAACCCGGTCTGTGTTTCGTTGCCGTGATGATATGCACTATACCATCATAATGTACGATACTAATACCTGCTTGCACTCTCATTGATGAATAATCAGATACTGACATCATACTGTATGCAGAACTCTCTCCAGTATGGTGATATCCAAATGCTGACTCATGGGACTCGCTGATTATCCCTATGGTGCGTTCAAGTCACTATGGAAGTGTCTGATCCAATGCTTGATGCTCCAAGCTCTATTGGAACTTTCCATGATTGTCATTCATCTTTGGTGCGTTCAGCGTCTATGGGAATTCTGACCATGCCTGTGATTGGTCCCAAGCTATATTCATCTAGTTAAGTACTCTTACGTGCGCAACGTTCGACCGAACAAACACGACGACTAATATTTCAGTTGCTCATCTCACTATACAGCGCACATGGCACGATGCTGCTAAGTACGGCGTTCGGCTCTTATCATTACTCTATCATGTCTCTCCCGTCCGGATAAGCTAAAGCAGCGCGACCGAAGAGAGCGTTCATGCGTTTATAGTGTTGTCGACAGAGCAGTATGTTAGCATCATCAGTGTTCCAACGAGTAGCATAGCTGCCAGTTTTGGAGACACGATAGGACTTCCTGTTTCCCCCGGCGTATTACTATACTTGTATTGGTTTTCACATTATGAGTTCAATTTTCGCCAGCCGCCATGACATTCATTACATTTACTATTTTACATTAGGGCATTTAGGCAGACCGCTTTATCCAAAACGACTTACATAAGTACATTTGTCATGAAGAAGGTGCAACAATATTTTCGCTATCCGTACAGTTAAAGGATGTTCATAGGAACCAAGTGCAAATACAACAATCGCTAAGGTCGACCAATTCCCCGTGTTACAAGCATGATAGCAGCTACTGCAGTTGCTCCAGCAGGTAATACTATATACAATACAATACCACACAATACAATAGCAGTGTACAAACGGTGGCCGGAGGGGGCAAGGGGGCTATGTCAGAGTCGGTACTCGTTGAGTTACAGTCAAGTCAACTTTATTTTTTAAGAGCCCATTATCACAGTTGCCAGCCTCAAACGGCTTGAACGATCCCTTAACCCCCGAAGCACCCGGCCAGCGTTGGAAACGGCAGCTCAATTGGCAACGGTTTCATGATCACATGAAACAAAGAGGAAACAAAGGTTGCGTCCGATGACATCACTTCCTGTTTATGGGAAGGCGGTGATAGAGGCGTAAACTCTTTTGTTGCTCTTCAACTCTTCTCTTTCATAGAGCGCATCTTCCTCTGGATGTGGTTCACAGGAGGTGCATAACATGCCTATATTAGAGGCTACATCCTTCCGATTAAATATTCATATGCTGCATATTCATCCTGTTATAGGGTTTATAAGGCAAGAAATAATATTGGAACATTATTGTTTTGTTGTTATCACCGTTTCATTATTGTTGCATTGTTATTGTTTAATTATTGTTGTATTGTATTGTGTTGTCATTGTTGTTTTAGTCATTGTCATTGTTGTATTGTGATGGTTGCATCATGTTGTTGTTGTGTTATTGATGTGCCATTGCTATAGCTATTGCTGTAATATTCAAACTGTAACTGTATTGTTGTACTACGGCAGATAGCGCCTTGGAGGTTGGAGGTTGGAGGTTGGAGGTTGGAGGTTGGAGGTTGGAGGTTGGATGCTGGGCACCTGGTCCTGGCCCCGTTCCAGCATGTGTCTCTGGGAAAGACACTTAAGCCCTAACGGAAACCGACATGTTACCTCCTCAGCCGCTTTCTTGTGAAACACAATAATATGGATAACAGGGTTAGGATTGTCCATACCTACTGCAACTGCAGGAAATCACATCCGCAACGATTGAATCACAGTCAGCCTACGGGAAGTCTTTCCCTAACACCATGCCTCCCTCTCTCCCCCCTCCTCCCCCTCTCTCTTTTTGGCCCTGTCTCCCTCTCTCACATTCACACAGCCTTATCACTCACATATTAATCTCCACATGAGATGATCATGGGCGTCTGAGGGGGTCGCTGACGCTCATCCTTCCAGTCTTGGAGGCTGCTGAAGGTAGCAGGACTTGGACCAGGTCTGACCACAACTTCAGTCCTTTTAGACCGGCCAGCCGGACCTACCAGACCACAAGTCTTTTATGAAAGCCTTGTCCGTTTCATTGCAGTCCATGCATCCAGAGCACTGTTATATATCTTCCACTTGGAATGCTTAGAATTGACTCCTAGTCACCGGGAGAAATACCCACTCAGAGGCTTACATACACAATTTCCTCAAAATTCTCGCTCCCTCTTGTCTCTCTTCGGGCTGCCTCGTCTCCCCCCCCCCCCCCGCCCTGTCCTTCCCTCCTCCCTTCTCCTCCTCAGCCTCCACTAGTCCCCTCTCCTCCTCTATCGCCGCCCCCTCCCCTCCATGTCC
>OLKM01007347.1:0-5000 GCA_900291075.1 Melanogrammus aeglefinus | reverse complement strand
ACACAGAGATGCACACATTCTATAATATGAACAGACAGTCACACGCACAAGCGCACAAAACTCGCTCCGGCACATTCTACATGCACATGACATACACAACATGCAAAGCACACACGCATACAAACAACTCTACAAAGACACACACACACAGTTTCTCCTTGTGTCGCCTGTCGCCCTCTCCCAGCAACAGGCTTAGGCGTGCGCTGATCCATGCCAGCGGCAGCCTGTTTATCCAAGCTAAGTGCCCTCTCTCTCTGTCTCTCTCTCTGTCTCTCTCTCTACCTCTCTCTCTCTGTCTCTCTCTCTCTCTCTCTCTCTCTCTCTCTCTCTCTCTCTCTCTCTCTCTCTCTCTCTCTCTCTCTCTCTCTCTCTCTCTCTCTCTCTCTCTCTCTCGCTCTCGCTCTCTCGCTCTCTTGTTCGGGGTCCATGTTTGATTGATAAACACTGCAGCCGGCAGTCTGCACCGCACCTCTGACCCCACCATAATGGAAGTGGTGTGTAAAGTACGACACGCACAGGGGGGTAACCGTGGCGTATACCCTCACCACCCCCCCCACACACACACACACACATGCACACTCACACACACACACAGACACCCCCCCACACCCACACACACACACACCGTTAGTTTGGTTGCCTGCCATGTTATACACCCCAGCCCCCCTTACCTAACCCCCCGTTCCCCCATCCCCCTTCCCTCCCCCACCCGAGGGGGGCATAGGATGGCAGCTGAGATGGATGAAATTAGAGTAAGCGGGTTGAATGGAGTCCCATGCACACGGAGGGCTTAGCACGGCTTTTCATGTCCACAGTGGATGGAAGGGATGGAAGTTTCCCTAAAAGGCAAAGAGAGAGAGAGAGAGAGAGAGAGAGAGAGAGAGAGAGAGAGAGAGAGAGAGAGAGAGAGAGAGAAGAGAGAGAGAGGAGAGAGAGAGAGAGAGAGAGAGAGAGAGAGAGAGAGAGAGAGAGAGAGAGAGAGAGAGAGAGAGAGAGAGAGATTGAGTGTGGAGACACATTTCACACTTAATACAAAAGCACTAAGTGTAAATTTGGTGACAAATGGAGATCCAGAGCGGAGTCTATCTTCCCTGAAGAGAGAGAGAGGTCCCTCAAACCACACACACACACACACACACACACACACACACACACACACACACACACACACACACACACACACACACACACACACACACACACACACACACACACACACACACACACACACACACACACACACACACACACACACACACACACACACACACACTGTTTGTAGAAGAGGCTGCAAGGGGCCGTAAGCAATTTCTTTCGTGCGTGCCGTGTACATGTGTATGAATGTTTGTTCTGAGATAACGCAGTCACAGATGGCAATCAGCCACAGGATTGCACGGGTCCTTTAGAGAGTCTAATCAATGTGATGGGAACATGTGTTGTCTTGGTTTCCCAGAGGACTGTTTTCAGTGTGACACAGTAAATCAGGAGTATTAACTCAACTTGTTGTTGTCTTACCAACGGCTGACTCGCAAGGAGGAGAGCTGCTGCTCCACTGCTGTGACAAATTGAGTTAGCGTTTCAGAGAATGACCCGTGCTAACATTTTCGCCGACAGACAGACAGGCAGACAGATGGACAGGTAGAGTGGGGCAGACAGTCAGGGTGAATATATGAGAGAATCTGAAACAAACTTTTAACTTTTTACACTTTTAACTTATAATTTTGAGTCCCGATTTCAATTTTAGAATGGAGTTAATGTTCTTTTTCTTAATATAATCGTATTTATTCCAGCATGCAACCTCCATTCACAGCCGTTGGTGGATCTTTTGCCCCACAACTTATCCACATACACCAGAGCATATTTTAAAGAAAGTTAAACTCTGCACAATGAGCCGCTTTCTCTCCCAGCCCGCTATGGAGCAGACTTCCAATTACGTGACATGCATTTGATGTGGCACCTCATCCCATATTCCCCCTATACAATACCCCTTCTTCAGGCGCTGAAACCACTTCCTCCCCCCTCCTCCTACCAACCTTTCATCCACTCATTCCAGCGTCTCCTCGGACCTCCACCTGAGCCCTTGGGGGGCCCTGACCTCATCTAGGCCCCAGACCGCAGGAACTGGAGGGGGTGGGGTCCTGTGTTTCACAGGGGAGATGGGAGAGCCAGACACTGCGCTTTTTATTAAATCTGGGTTTGCTACGGAGACAGGGGAAGAATAGATAAGGTGGGCCGGGCCAGTGTGTGAATTTCTTTTGTCATAGCGAGCATTACGCTCTAATTGGCTCCCATAGGTACCCCCCTCTCGGGCAGAGAAAGTGCTGGCAAAGGAGTTGATATCCTGACAACCCACGATGGATCCTCTGCAGCAGATTACATATTCACCGGGAAAGACACCCGCACACTCACGAGCGCACATTCACACACACACATGCGCACGTGCTTACACACTTGAAACCACCTGTACACATGCATACACACACACACACTCACATGCCTGCACATACACATGCACTCTCACACATAGACGTGTGCCCACAAACACACACACACAACACACACACGACACACAACACACAACGACAGAAACACAAACACATCCCCCTCCCCTCTTCCTTTTTTCTCTTTTATCAAACTTTCTTGTGTATACCAAAAGACAAAACTATGAACACACACACACAAACACACACACACACAACACACACACACACACATACACACACACACACACACGACACACACACAAGCTGTGCGTATACTAAATCAAACATTTCAATAGTGAGTTCAGCATCAAGAGGCTGGGTACGGGCGTGCTGCGCCAGGTAATCCATCTAAAGGGCAGAACACAGTGTTGTTATGGACCAGACCGTAGCATGGAGCCGGCAGCACGCCACGATACCGCCGCCGCAGAGAGCTCCCTCCTCATTGGTTATTCTCCCGTCTCACCGGGACAGATGTTTCCCCCCCATGTTAATCGCCTAACTTTCCCTTCAGCGGCTAAAGCTCCTCGCCTCTGTCCCTCTCTCCCCTCCCTCCTCTCTACCTCCCTGTCCCCCCTCTCTCTCCCTCTCCGAATGGTCTTTTGTTTCCTTCCCGGGCCCTGTAAACAACTTGCCATCATCAACATTCAGGGTGTACCCCGCATGAAAACAGCTGGCGCCGAGGTGCTAGCTGCTAACGAGCCGCCAGCTGCCAGCTGGCAGTCAAAGCTACTTTACAGATAGTGGTTGACCCCGGGATATATATGTGTGTGTTGGTGCTACTGGGGCTATGGTGGAGCAGGAGCAAGAATTTGTAAGCAACACTCCAACTGCTCTATCCCAGTTGTACACTTGTGAGTCTGCAATCAGAACCGCGTTTGTCCTTGGATTCACCTTCTGTGATGGTCTCCCCACCCCCTGTCTGTCGATTCAGTTCGTTTGGCTGCCTGGAGTTCGTGATCGGCGAGCCAATTGGGAGAGGATAGTGTGTCGTCAGGTGAGGTGGTTTACCTGGGCAGCCGGGGATAAGAGCTGCCTTGTTGTTTCGTTCTGTTCCTCTGTTGTCTGCAGGTGGATACGGGCTTGCGACAGACAGGTTGGTCATTATGTTGCATTAGATTCAACGTTATTGTCATCACACAGTACAAAGGAGTTGTTGAGGCAATTTCTGGTAACTTATGTAAATGACCGTATGCACCTTTCCTTAACTATAGCCCTGTGCCCTCCACTCAGTCAAACATTAGCCTATATGCAAACCTCCACTCCTGCATGTGTTTCGTCACATTCCATTGTCAATGCCCAACCACTTTTTGACTCTTAAGTTATTTATGAGCTATTTGTACGAACTTTTTCATTTTTTAGAGATATATATACATATATAAGGAGCATGTATAGTTCAGCCGTTTTTCTCTAGGATGAGGCTTTGAGGATCGAGTCAAATTTCTACTAGGCTATAGGCCCCTGATTCAATCTCTGTTCAATGCAACGAAGATCTCTTCTCCCTCTTTGCCACTTCCAGGAACCTGCACCGTCTCCACACCACAGAGGATACGGTGGGACTGTGCAAACGTGAAAATATCGTGCAAATGTTTCTCTCGGGCTTGAAGTGTGAATCCTCCGTGGTCACATGACCAGAGCTGTGAGCTGAATCTCAACCACAATGTGTGATTGTCTGTATGCGTGTGTTTGTCTGCAGATATGAAGTCAATATAACCAGTTGTGATGACTTATCCATTATCCAAACAGCTGAAACTGGTTCATTCTGTCCTCCGTTGGGTCATTCTAACAGAGGTTTACTGACTTGCACAGAGAGGAAGAAACTGAACTGGTGAGATCAGGATGCTCTGGCGAGGCTAGGGTGGCTCAAGAACACCACAGAACTCTGTAGAACATTGCAGATAATGTTTACATCAGAAAATTTAATTTACAATTCAAAACTATTCCATCGGAAATATGCCGACTATCTCATTTGGTAATCATTCCGAAAACTAGGATCATAAAAATGGATGTAGTTAAAACTAATATTTTTCTTAGATTTGAAATGACAACTTCAAATCCTATGAACTACCAGATTACATATGGTAGTACCTGGAGTGGCCAATCAAATTCCGGAGGGTGGAATGTGCCACCTGTTATGTTACCTAGTAGGTCTATTATGTTTTTGGAGGTTTGAACCCCATTCAGGGATTGTCGATAGTCGCATTGGCATGTCCATGAATACTGAGATACCCGATTCAATCAAGCTCAACAGATACCCGCATGTTGACAAGGACCATTCAGGCTAAATCTGACTCAATGGAATACATGACAAATCACCAATCAAAATGACAATCGCTATTCTCTCAGAATACATCTTGTCTGGTCCTCTATTCCTTGTCTTTAATCGGGTAAGCAGGGGTCAATTGCTAATAGTCATCTGAGATATGAGCTCTCTGATCGCCCACTCGGCCACAACACACACACTCTCTCTCTCTCTCTCTCTCTCTCTCTCTCTCTCTCTCTCTCTCTCTCTCTCTCTCT
>OLKM01007346.1:0-12008 GCA_900291075.1 Melanogrammus aeglefinus | reverse complement strand
AGGGTCCGTAGCTGCTACCAACAGCTACGTATTAAAGATGACACAGTATAATGTATATGAACTCTTGATAATATATCCAATATGTCTTGTTTAAGGGACACAATAATATTTAATGGTTAAAAATGAACAAATGTGCCATGTCTTCTACTTACACAGTTTCCAAGACTGGAGGAAGAAAAGATGAGGAGAGTGAGAGAAGGGGAATAGTGACACAGAAGAGAGAGACATATCAGATGAGGAAAGACAGGGAGAGCTCACATCAGCCAGTCAGCAGCACGCAGGGAGCCACCAAGCCAGGCAGAACTCTCAGCTCCTTTTTCCACAACATAGTGGGTTAGGGTCACAACATAATATATAGTTTCCACAGTTTGATTTACTATAGATTTATATTAAACAGAAACACAGTCAAATCGACATTACCAAAACCACCCTATGTTATTATTTGCCAATAAAGTTATCAACGGGATTATTCTGAACATAAAATGACGACGATTATGGTTCAGTGCAATGCGGTTCTCGGTGAGACACATCCATTTCTGCACATCGCTTCACCCAATTATTTACTATCCAGCCTCAGATGATATTAAATTAATGTTAACTGCATTCACACTCCCATATACATTACCTAGCTACTTAGTATAACATTGAAGCGTTTGGATTTACGTTAATATTTAGAGAACAGAATTTACAATTACATTTTAGCCAAGCCTGTTAGCATGTGTTTGCTTCGCTTATCCAGGTGCTAGCCTAACTTATCTGTTATATTTCTAAATCTTCTAATCTAGATGGGACAATCTGCCAACATTACTTAATTACTCGTGTCGCATTTGATGTCCGATGCACTACTAAAATGAAAATGTCATTTTTTAAACATTTTACTTGAAGTTAGTGTTGCTCACGACAGCTGCTCCATTGGAATACATTGAGCCCGGCAGTTAGCAAATGAACTTCCGGGAAACTTTTGAGCGGGCTCTGTCACGTTTTTTAAAATTGTACCGGGGTGCGAAACATTGTACCGGCCTACGGCATTGTTTGTTTTACATCCTGACAACCTGGCCCGGCAAAACAGACGACGCGATGCAGAAAACATGTTTCCAAACGACGAAATAAAATAATACAGATAGCGGATCGCTATCTGTATTATGATAGATAGCAGATAAACAATTTTTTACTTTATATTTTGGTTTGTATTTAATTGTTTAATCGAAACAATAAAAAAAATTGGCCGCGAAACGGGCGATCGGCGTCAAATGACAATTGTCATTTGAACGCGGGCAAAGCGATACGTCATTTGGACGCGATCGCCCGTTTCGATTAAACAATTAATGACAATACAAATTATAAGTAAAAACAATTGTTATCGCTATCTATCATAATACAGATAGCGAATCCCGCTATTTCTGTTATTATGTTATTTCGTCGTTTGGAAACATGTTTGTCAGGATGATAAACAAACGATACGTAGTGAGCCGGTACATTTTTCGCCGCCCGGTACAATTCTAACGTACCAGCGGCCGCAAATCAAGTTTTGCGGCGCGCGCAAAAAGTTTTTGCGGCCGCGGCAGGCAAAGGTTTTGCGTGCGCGGCAAAGTTTTTGCGGCGCGGCAAAGGTTTTTGCGGCGCGGCAAGAAGGTTTTGCGGCGCGGCAAAGGTTTTTGGCCGCAGTGTTGTTGCAGCGCGTGAAGTTTCGCGGCACGGCAAGTTTTTCCCGCGCGTGCTTCTGGAATTCAATTCACAACCATGGCCGACATCATATCTCTTTTACCTGTTGTGGAAGAGGGAAGAGACGTCGGAATGCTCGTCTTCGTTTATGGGTTCATGAGACCATTCGGAGCCGTACAGAGATTATTACGACACGCAGCTACTACTATAGGCCTACTACTACTACTACTACTAGTAATAGTACTAGTAGTCTAGTAATACTACTACTAGTAATAGTACTAGTAGTCTACTAATGCTGCGTTCACACCAAAAGATGCATTTGCTGCCCGAACGTGTTGCCGCCGAAGTTTTGCGGCGCCGCAAATCAAGTTTTGCGGCGCGCAAAGGTTTTGGCCGCAGTTTTGCAGCGCGTGAAGTTTCGCGGCACGGGCAAGTTTTTCCCGCGGTGGCTTCTGAATTCATTCACAAACCATGGCCGACCATTACGAGCATCATATCTCTTACCTGTTGTGGAAGAGGGGAGGAGACGTCGCGAATGCTCGTCGTCGTTTATGGGTTCATGAGACCATTTCGGAGCCGTACAGAGATTATTCACTGACACCGCAGTACTACGATATATACTACTACTACATACACTAGTATATAGTACTAGTATAGTCTAGTAATACTACTAACTAGTAATAGTACTAGTGTAGTCTACTAATAGTAGGGCTACTAGTAGTCTACTACTACTTACTACTACTAATTCATTCATTTAATTACTATTTCACTATTTCATTCACTCAGTACGACAATTACTTGATTGGCTGTTACGGCATTGTCACTCAGTCGTGGCAACGACTCAGTGGCAACGCTGTTGAACGCTGATTGGCTGTCATCACGCGTTTTGCTGCCGAAAAGTTTGAAATATTTCAACTCGAGCAGCATTTGACGCGCCGCAAAATACGTGAACGCGCCCGCCGCCCCGTGCCCGCTGCCGGGCACGGGCCGCATGCCGGCGCTGCAAATCAGATTTTGACGCGCCGCAAATCAAATTTTGCTGCCGGTTTTTCTCGGCAGCAAAATGCTGCCGGCAGCAAAGCAGCAACGCCGTCTCTACATTCACTTTGAATGGGATCGTGACGCGCGTCAACTTTTTGCATCTTTTGGTGTGAACGCAGGGTTATAGTACTAGTAGTCTACTACTAGTACTAGTAGTCTACTACTACTACTACTACTAATTCATTCATTTTAATACTATTCACTATTCATTCACTCAGTTACGACCATAGACATAGGCTACTGATTGGCTGTTACGGCATGTCACTCAGTGGCAACGACTCAGTGGCAAACGCTGTTGTTGAACGCTGATTGGCTGTCATCACGCCGTTTGCTGCCGAAAAGTTGAAATATTTTTCAACTCGAGCAGCAATTTGACGCGCCGCAAAAATACGGTGAACGCGCGCCCGCCCGCCCGTGCCCGCTGCCGGCGCGGGGCGCATGATGCCGCGCTGCAAAATCAGATTTTTGACGCGCCGCAATTCAAATTTTGCTGCTGCGTTTTTCTCCGCAGCAAATGCTGCGCGCACAGCCAAGCAGCCAACGCGTCTCTACATTCACTTTGAATGGGATCGTGACGCGCGCGTCCAACTTTTTTGCATCTTTTGGTGTGAACGCAGGGTTAAGCTCCACAATGTAAAGATTGAAATCCCTTTTCACACAGATATGATATACAGGCACACACATCAAGTTGCGCGCGAGAGATGAACAATTATTTTGCTTGGATATATTTATACAATCTGAAAATGGGGAGACATAATACTCATTGTATCCATGCATTAAAAAAACCCCGTTACTTTAATCTTCCTGCTTATTATGTCATTAAACTACCTGGGATCTACGTTTCATATTCCTCTCACTGGCCCAAGGTGTTGCACTCAAATATCTCTGCGGCACCAGAAATTACAGCCAAGACCAGTTGTTACACAGTTAGGCCCTATATATTATAATCTTGAAGTGACAAATATTGGTTGTCCATCAGATTCCACTTCTTTATCCAAATTTTGTTCTTCTATGAACCTTTGAACGTCAATGTGAAAAGAAGGGAGTTTTGCAGCAGCTTTAGAAGGTAGGAGAAATGGGTTAACTAACCATTAAAAATGGCTAATGAATGAAACTATTTGTATTAAAGGATGAAAAATCTGATAGACTTAGGTATCCATAACAAGGTAAAATCACAGCATATGCTATGGAAGGTAGTTAACTACGACTGAAATCCCAGTGGTGATCACACAATAATGTTGAATGCTTCTCCTCTTTGGCATCATAGCCCTCTGCTCTCTGTCTCCTCCCTTCTCCCTGGACCGGGCTGTTTCAGAGCCCCACAGGACTGACACACAGCAGAACATCATCAAGGAAATACAACTTGTGTAAAATCCATCCATCACCTTAAACAAAAACACTTAAAGTTTGAACCTGAGATATATAAGTGCCACACAAACCCCAGCGGTGATAAACCAGACCACCAGAGGCAACACATTATTTGTACCTCAGTAGTTTGTACCTGAGAAAGATAACAGGGTGGACCACAGCAAATAGCGTTCCACCACAAATTACAACACTGAAACAAGGGAGGAGAGACAGTTAGGAAACCCAAGAAATCTCCGGTCACGATAATGAATATTCCTTGAAGCTGCTTTCCCAATTACATAAAAAAAAACAGAAGAAGCACATCAAAATGTCAGTCGACGGCCAGGGTTAAGGCAGTAGAGCTCTGAAGTTTATGGTCTCCAGGCCTCCTCTGACAATCCTGCAACAGGGTGTAGATGTTGATGGGGGGAACCAGCAGCAGCGCAGTGACAGAGGCAGCATACAGGACATCAGGACCATCTGATGTTGAGGAATTTAGACTGTGGTTCCATGGTTCAGGAAGGAAGTAAGAGGATTTTGAATGTGGTTTTACTGCAGGAGAATCTATTGAGGGACAACATAAGTGGTGTTACAAATCATGTGACAAACTGGAGTTGAACTGAATGTCTTTTGTTAGACTTACTGTATGTTCATAACAAAAGCTATAAAGGCTTTTGAGCAATAAATGCCCATTCACTTTCTATTAGACATGCGCGATAAAGCGATAGGAGTGATAAAACGCTTGAGCGATAGCTTTAAAGCCGTGAAGCTGTAAATGAGAGTTGAAAACAGTTCAACTTTATGCAAATAGATATCAGGGATTTTGCTGTAAATGACCCGACAACCAATCTGAATGTTTTGAGGAGCAAGATAGAACGTTCAAATGGTTTACGTGATGAGCGATAAAAAAGATAATAGGGTCAACCTTTTGTGCATTTGATACGTTTTCCTTTGTAAGGTTTTGATTATTTCAATTAACACATTGATGTTTGTTGTTAATTTGTGTGCTTGCTAATTAATAACAAATGGGCGGCATATTCATCGGTTTACTCTGTTGCACATGAGATTGTCTGAGAAAGGTCTGTGATAACCAATTTACTGGCATCCCTTTATGTCTGAGTCTAGAGCCTAGAGACTAGTATTCAGGATATTTAGCATAAAGGGTTGAAGTTTGTTAATGATTATATTGGTTTCTGCTTGTATGTTCCAGTTTCTTTATTGGTATTGGTATGTAAACTTCTTAAAAAACAAAATCTTGGTATGGAAATAGCTTCCAGGGTTCTGGCAGATACCAGTTTATACAAACCCGAGGGAAATCTAAAACCTTGCTGATTTTAGCTTTAGTTCAGGGACCTACTTTACATTTTCATAACACATTTTTCAATTTTCACAGATTGCAGTTGTGGACACTTGCAAAAAAATGTTGTTTTAGAGGCGCAACTGTTAACAGAGGTTCCAAGTTTTGGCGTCAACACAATTTAGCAATGATAATTATAACAATCTAGACAATTTGAAGCCATTTATGCTTTTATAAGCCATCAATTGTGCATTATTCTGAGATCTTGGCTCCATCTCCCTGGAACCAAACCAACAACATAGCAGTTTGGCAGCCCTCATTGTTTTGTTTTTACTAATTCAAACAAAGAAAAGAAACATAACTTAACATTACATACATTGAAGCCACTCCACTCCTGCCACAACTGCACCAATTTCTCCTGCATTTCGCTAGTCAAGCGGACCCATTTACTTCAGCTAGCAGTTTTTAACAGCCTGTCTTCCACGAAAACGACAGAATAAGTAGATGTATAGGGTCTTCCAAAATGTCTATGTCAACGTTCTGTCTCTTGCCAAAAAAAATGGATGATGGTTTTAATTCTCAATGGAAATTAGAACTTCTTAAGATAGTTTTCACAATTAAAATGCCATTTTGACACACAATTTTCTAGCGATAAATGCCATCCCTGAAACCAGGGCTGCTTGTTGTTTGAATCAATGTCTTTACGCTGTGTAGTGATCTCAGTTGTTGTGTTCAATGCTTTGTTATACAGCACTGTGGAAAATTCACTCCAAAAGTTTGACAACGACTACAATACAATTTCTGATATTTTTGGGCCAGAATAAAGAGAATCACAAATTAAATTGTGTTTTGCACTGTCTCCTTGGCTAACAAGGCTAAGGAACCTGCTGAACTCCAGAATTTGGAAAATAAGCACAAGGAGTACCTTGGGAAACCCCCTGCATTTTTGGAGAGAAAACCCAAAGAAGTGAGGAAACACAGGAGCTGGAGGGAAACACAGGTGCAGCCTTCAAGGAACATCTACAAGGCTTTCACTGCTTTCACTTTTGGTTTCATCTGACCATATGACATTCTCCCAATCCTGTTCTGGATCATCCAAATGCTCTCTAGAAAACTTTAAACGGGCCCAGACATGCACTGGCTTTAGCAGGGGGACACGTCTGGCTCTGAAAGATTTGAGTCCCTGGCGGCGTAGTGTGTTAGTGATGGTAGCCTTTGTTACTTTGGTCCCAGCTCTCTGGAGGTCATTCACTAGGTCCCCCGTGTGGGTTCTGGGATTTTTGTTTCACCGTTCTTGTGATTCATTTTGACCCCACAGGGTGAGATCTTGCGTGGAGCCCCAGATTCGAGGGACATTATCAGTGGTCTTGTATGTCTTCTTCCATTTCCCTAATAATTGCTCCCACAGTTGATTTCTTCACACCACACAGCTGCTTACCTATTGCAGATTCAGACTTCCCATCCTGGTCCATGTCTACAATTGTGTTTCTGGTGTCCTTTGACAGCTCTTTGGTCTTGGCCATAGTGGAGTTTGGAGTGTGACTATTTGAGGTTGTGGACAGGTGTCTTTTATACTGATAAGGAGTTCAAACAGGTGCCATTAATACAATGTGATTTTCTGGATTTTTTTTTCATTTTGTCTCTCATAGCTGAGATTTACCTATGATGAAAATTACAGGCCTCTCTCGTCTTTTTAACTGGGAGAACTTGCACAATTGGTGTCTGACTAAATACTTTTTTGCCCCACTGTATATACAACCCGGTCTCATGAAAATACGTAACGTGACACTGTCACGTTATTTTAATCTATTGTTCGTGATCAGGGACACGTATTTTCAAAATTTTCGTGTCAAAAAGCACAATTTTCTGTCATGGCACACGTCGGCTTCGGACACTGGACTTGCGAGAGCATTGTCTGTTGATAACTAACAATATGACAGCTTTTTGGCCACCCCGTTTTCTACTTAAAATAGTCCTGTGATAACTAACAATACGACAGCTTTTGGCCACCCGTTTCTACTTTCGCCTTTGATTCTGGAGAAATTGTTAACAATTCACGGATATATTAAATGCAGGTGCGCTGCTCTGTAGGCAAACCGCGAAGGAAACAAAGGGTAGCTGCTTCATCTGTTCTTTTAAGAATGGTGTATGTCTTGATGTTTTATTGTACCTAGCCACATCTATTGTCCTTGTTCTTGGCTATGTGATATGAAAGTCTGCGTCGATGCCTCGCAAGTCCAGTGTCCCAAGCGGACGTTTGTCATGACAGTTTGAAAAATTGTGCTTTTTGACACGAAACTTTTGAAAATACGTGTCCCTGATCACGAAAAATAGATTAAAATAACGTGACAGTGTCACATATTTTCGTAAGACCGGGTTGGTATATATATATATATATGTATGTGTATCTCAGCCTCTATACTGTATATGTATGTATCTATATATGTATCCTCCTGGGTAGAACAATATGAGACAGATCATATTATTAGGCACCTTTTATTGGGGACTAGATGTTGGAAAAAAAAAATCAATCTGTGGGAAATGTTTCACTTGTGCAGGTGGGACGTGGACTTTTATGTATGAAATACAAATGTATAAATATAGTTGCAAGCAATCATGACGGGGTCCTACTGTATGAAACACAGTATGCCTTTTATGACTGTATGGGCATGGTGGTGGCCTAGTGAATGTGGTAAACATTATTTGATATAGGCCATGTCTCCCAGAATAATTGGTTGAGGTTGGATTTCAATGGTCGTGATTCCGACGTAATACCACTACACCACATGGACATGTTGACTGCCAAGGGCTGATCATAGTATATTTGGTAGAAATAGAAGTCTTCCATACGTGGAGGTATGGTGAGCCTGGTCGCTAGAGTAACGTGGCATTGGAATGCATTAAAAACTGGTTTACCAGTAGAAGCGTGTTTACCGCTTTAAGGCCCAGCCTGCATTGGAGAGAGGCCCCGGTTCAAAAGGCAACTACAAACAAATTCATCCAATTTATTTTCAGATATAAATTTGAAATTTGGAGTGGATTTACTATGGAATCTACTCTTAGTAGACATAATTAACAGCCGAGCCTACGTGTTTTTGACGCAAGAGTCGAATAAACATCTGAGATATTCAATTATTTCACTTTAAAATGTATATCTCTGCCGTCTTTGGCCTTAATACTATGAATATCCCACCATATAGTCCCACAGTCACCTAGAACATTGCATTAGGTCCTAATGATCTGGCTATATGGGTCAGACTCTGAAAGTTGTTCATCTTGATGAATGGTACATGTATAACAAGTTATATGCATATTGCACTTTCCTAGTGAAAATGGCAGCCTGTTGAGTATGTTGCACTTTAAAGGCTTGTTATGGTGCCAGCTAGGATAAATTATTGCCCATCCTTTTTCCAACAGTGTCAACCTTTTGTGCATTCGATAAGTTTTCCAATTGTAAGGTTTTGAAGATGTCAATTATCACATTGATGTATGTGTTAATTTGTGCTATTAATAGCAATGGGTGCATATGCACTGTTGCTGACTTTATTTCCACTGTTTTCCACTGGCTATGGCCTTCTTGTAGTAATCGTTCTGGGCGTTGGCCCTCTTTATTCAGCCACTGCATGTGTAGCTACTCGGGTATTGTTTGCAAATGAGGTGGTCTGAGATAGGTCTTGATGACAATATAGTGGCATCCCTTAAAGTTCCCATGGCATGAAAATCTGACTTTATGAGGTTTTCTAACATTAATATGAGTTCCCCTAGCCTGCCTATCGTCCCCCAGCTCAGGCGTGCTGACTTGGAATTTGGCCCCATACAGTATGTCGTCATAAGGCAGAGGTTCCCAACCCATTTTGGCTTGTGACCCCATTTTGACCTCACAATTTTTGGCGACCCCATTGACATTATAATTTATATATATATTTTTTTTTATTAATGTTTGATGTTTTTATATGGTATACTGTGTTGGAAATACAGCGAAACCAGTTTAGTGCACAATTTTATTTTATTTAGTTCACATTTTATTTTCAATCAAATAGCCTACTATGGCAACATTTCAACAACAACAAAAATTACTTGACAAAGTGTCTCTCCACTCACCACATCTAATGAGATATCTGAGCCCTCACACTTCTCTGCAGCCTTTCAAAGTCCGGTTCTGTGGTAGAGAGAGCGCATCTCATCTCTGACGTAACATCCAACATGAACGGTACTTAGATTTCATACAGACAAGAGCACTAAATCCAGCTTCACAGAGGTAGGTGCTCCCGAAGGGAACCAGTAGTTTTAAAGCACACAGTCCGATCTCGGGGTACTCTTCTCTGGCTCCAAACCAGAATTCCTCCACTGTCATGTGTGAATGTGCTTGCTGCTGCATTTTGTCTCGAGACATGTCAATCAGCTGTTCAATCGCGTTGGCAGGAATATCCACTGTGCGCACATCACAGTGAAAAGGATTCCTCACCCAGTCGAACTTTGACATATCCACATCTTGGAAGTATGTGGCGAAGTGCTCCTCAAGACGTTCCAGGTGGCTGCACATCTCCTTTGTGGAACACTTGTCGATGTTGTTGTCTTCTAGAAACTGACTTAACTGGGGAAAAAGGGTGACGTTTCCCTTTCCAAGACTTTCTCTCCAGTATGCTATTTTGGCCCTGAATCCATCAATCCGATCACTCGTATGCATGACGTTCGTATTTTTCCCCTGCATGCTTATATTCAGTTCATTGAGTTTTCTGAAAGTGTCCGTGGCATATGCAAGGAGGCACATTTTCTGCTGGTCACGAAATCAGTTTTTATTTTGCGTCTATTGAAAATGCCAGCAGTTCGTTTCTCAGCTTGAAAAAACGCTCCAAAGTATTGCCTCTTGACAACCAACGAGCATCTGTGTGAAAAACTAAATCTTCATATTCAGCGCCCATGTCAGCACATAACTGTGCGAACAAACGTCCTCGAAGGGGATGTGGCTTGATGTAGTTCACCATAGCTACAACTTTCTGCAGTATGTCTGCGATGGGCGCGCTCAGTTCTTTCGATGCCAGTTGTTCACGATGAATCATGCAATGATTCCATAGAGCAGATGGTGCTCGCTGAATGACCAGTGTCCGCAAACCATTTCGCCGGCCGGCCATGGACGGAGCCCCGTCTGTGCAAAATCCCACCATATTCTCCCACGGAATTCTGTGTGTGTCCCTGTATTCCACAAGAACATTGTACATTGCCTGAGCAGTCTCATGCTCAGGAAGAGGCAGGCAGTATAAAATGTCCTCCTGAATGGCAGTCTCTGCTAAGAAGCGAACAAATGTCAAAGCAAGGGCATTCTTGCCTTCAGTGCTAACATCCATTTGAAGAGCATAGGCTGGGGAATTGCAAAGTTGCTCTACTAGCGTGCTCTCCTGATCAGCGGCAATAGCATCGATTCTTCTCTTAACTCTATTGTCAGACAGAGGTATCACTTTTAATTTTTTTGCCTCTTCTTCCCCATACATCGCTTTTGCCATTTTCATAGCAGCGGGCATAATTAGCTTCTCTCCAATTGTATGCGGGGTCTTGGTTTTAGCTATGAGGTAACTGACTTCAAAAGAAGCATTCAGTGCCGCATCACTCACTGTCGCAGCCTTTCTGAAGTACACTCGCTGCTTATTCAGCTCAGCACATTTCTTTTCAAAAAAACTTTTGGGTTTACCGACATGCTCTTTATGTACTGTCTCAAAGTGTCTTTTCAGCTTGTTCGGTTTGAGACTCTCGGCAGACAGCACGTTCCCACACAGCAGACACTTCGGCTTTTCCTCGTTTCTCTCCATGACGCTTGTAAATCCATACTGAAGGAAACTTTCGTCGTATCTCCGTTGTCTTTTAGGTGTCTGTTCGTCGGGTATAGCTTGTCTGATCTTTGAGGTGTCAGGCGGGCGAAGAAATCTTTCCATTTTGTGTCGTTTTCAGTTGTTACTGCACTCGCAAGGTAATAGATGTGCCGTCGCTTGCTACTTGTGTAGGCAGGGAACGGACGTTAACGGACGTTATCGGACGTTATCCTTGTGGCATCATCGGTTTTGTAAAACAAATTTATAAAAATCCTATCGATAATATATGTTACTTTAGGGGTGTATGTGGTGCTTTAGTCATAATAATATTTTTGATAGAATTATAATTCAATTTTTTTTTCAACAGTATTTTTTTCCTTCAACTTGGATATTTCAGGCGACCCCATTAAAATTTCAGGCGACCCCACGTGGGGTCGCGACCCCAGTGTTGAAACTCCTGTCATAAGGGTTTCAAGTTACCTACCCTTTCTCTGCCTTGCCCACCAAGAGAATTTGGCCCGACAATGAGCTACGACCGTGCAAGCAAGTGTTGTACACTCTTTTGTTATTTGGATAACCGTTCTGCTGTTGGTGTTATGGTTCTTTGACGTTTCCGGTATTTCCACAACAAGACTGTAGTTGGGGTTATCTTAGCCATGTTTGAAAAGGAATTGGGGGGGGGAAGTCTACTTCAGATGATGTGGACGTGGAAGAACCAAAGACGTTGGAGAACCCGACGCAGTTGATTGAGATTCATAATATCGTCTGGAGGCGCACACATCATTTGGCTGTGATAATATATATTATATATGATATGAGCTGCCAACTCTCCCGTTTTTCCCGGGTTTCTCCCGTTT
>OLKM01007345.1:0-12010 GCA_900291075.1 Melanogrammus aeglefinus | reverse complement strand
ACTTGTTGTTCCTAATATGCATGTGTCCCCCTGTTTAATATATTCATTGCCATGGACTGTATTATGCGTTACGTCTTTAGTTTGCGTGTGTTTGAACAGTTGGCTGCACACACGCGCACCCGCATTCATTAATTCTTTTACACATACACAGACGCGTGCCCGCATTCATTCATTCTTTTCAACACTCACTCGTAGTTAAACAATGTTTTCTCATGATCAAATACTCATCAATGCTAAAAGTTATGGGCTTGTACACGACACAAGAAAATATGTGTTTGCTCTACGGTGTTTGCAGATGCATTGATTTAAAAGTACAACTTATTACCGCTGTATCAGCTGTTCTTTCCCAAATAATTTACCAAGAATGTGTTGCTAGGTAGATGAGAGAAGCAAAGTGTATGTGCAAGGTGCACAAGGAACATTATGTATCTGTCCTTCAAAGCATCTTGAAACAACCCGCCACTGACTTTAAACCAGTTTATGCCTGGTTGTGTGGAATCATTTTCTGAAACTGCAAAATAGGACCAGAACGTTTGCGCCAGAACCACGCCTCCTCCGGGTTTTGCCGAAACCGCACCTGGGGGTGCAAAGCATCATTCCCCTTAATTACAGACGCGTGGCGGTGGAGGGAAAAGAATGCTCTGCCCATTGCATTACTTAGCAACACCACATGCGTCGTGTAGGAAAGTCAATTGCCGCTAAGATGCAAAGATAGGGCCCACAGGATGTCTGTGTGTAGGGGAAAGAGAGAGTGTCCTCGTGTGGTATGGGGGAGAAAAGGGAGAGAGCTAATGCTACTGTTGAATGAGATGTGAAAGGTGTGTAGGGGAGGAGGAACATGGAGAAAAAAAGCAAATGGGATTATGGAGAAAAAGAAAGGGAGTGGAGAGAGGTCACTATTGGGAGGACAGAGGGGAGAGAGAGTGAAGCCATTAATTAGGTTTTTCTGCAATTTGGTCTTGACATTACTAGTTTTTAGTTATAGTCCTTTGTTATTAGTTTATGAGAAATTATTTCAGTTAATATACACATTTGATCAATGTTACTTAAAACTTTATATTGTTTATTCACCTTAGGACTCCACCTGCATGTTTTTACCATAATCCACTAAGCCACTCCCTCTCTACGTTGCCTCTGTGTCGAGCTTAATTGCCCATTGACGGTGGACTGTATCAGTTAGATGGCATAGATAGAACAGTTTTCCGACCGCAATTACCACCAGATGCATTAGCATTAACTTTAATATGGTTTAGTTAAAGCGTATTTGTAATCCTTTAACTTGATTCTGTAAAAGTCAACCGGACTGTTTAGAATAAACTCTGAAACCATAATTCTGCCTCCGTGCGTGCTTCTTCAGTATGTTGTACCAAAAACTACCCGAGACCAACATCTTTGAAAGGATTGTGTCCATGGATTGTGTCCTTATGGATTGTGGACAACGTTAATGTTGATTACTGAAGGGGAACGCAATCGATGGAATGAATGAAGAGCTGTCACATTGTGAGTAAAGCGGTTTTATGAATGAAACCGCGCTGTGCTGGAAAGGAAGGTTTGGAAGCAAACAAAATAAAGATTTTTAAGTTAAATATCAACATCAGCATTATTGATTGGACTGTTTAGCGAACTGCATGAACGAACAGGATTTGTGAACTTTGAAAGTAAAATGTCTGACGAGGAATATCAGACGGCCGAGGATGCTGCAAATTTTTTGAAAATGGAAATGATTGAGGATTGAGAAGTGAAAATAAAATGATAAATGAGATGTCTCAAAGATCTTCAATCTGCAAATATTCCGTTTGTGCACTTAAAGACGGAAAATGGAGCGAGGGAGGATCAGAATAATTGGTATGAGCCTACAGTTGAATGAATATTGCCTTCTTCCTAAAAGAAAGTGGAAGTATGGAAGAGAGAAGGAACAGCTCAAGCCACATTGAACCCGAGATAGCATCTCAATTGCATCGGAAACCTCTTTAACATCGAAAATATCTATAGCATCTGCTACTAAAATAGCCGCCGCTCAGAAGGCTGCTCTGGAGGCACGTGCCAAGGCTCTTCCAGCCATTTATGCCATTGAGATGGAGGAAGCAGCTCTTAAGTCTAAAACAGCGGCTCTTAAGTCTAGAAAAGGAACAATTGAATTGCAATCAAAAATTGACGCAGAATGATTATTATGATGCAGGCATAGATAACACTGAATGCTTTTGAACACCATATTGAGGACAAGACTAGTAGCTGCCAAGACAGGATATACTATACTATCTTGAACAATTTACAATAGGTCAGGCCAGAGACCTGGTTCGTAGTTGTTTACATATGGAAGCCCAGCAAGGCTACACAGAAGCCAGACAGCTCTTGCACAAACATTTCGGAAATGAGATGTTAATAGCAAATGCCTATCTTGAAAAAGCACAAAACTGGAGCTATTAAACCTGAAGACCGTAAATCCCTTCATTCTTATGCTTCGTTTTTAAAGGAATGTCACAATGCAATGCAAAACCTGGATTATCTTGACGAACTGGATGTTTCCTCCAACTTAAAGTTGCTCCTCTCTAAATTACCATACAAACTCAGCGTGAACGATGGCTCAAGGACACCTAGGGGAGGCAGCAGCTTTGTGATCACTGTGACTCCGCGCGAGCAGCAAGCAACCAGACAACAGGCAAACCAGACAGCCATCAAAGGTAACGAGCAAACCAACACCTTTTCCAGTCACTGAATACAGCTTCACAACATCAAGGACTCTCGACAGTGTTAGTGGCATCAGCTGATCACGCAACAGGGGACAGTATGTATTGCACTTAAGTAATAGTGCCAGTTCAAGTCAAGGTGGCCAACAGCAGCAAAACCATCCAAACGTATGCCTTCCTTGACCCAGGCAGCTCGGCACCTTTCTGCACTGAAAACATCATGCATCAGCTAAACGCTGCAGGACGCAAATTAATTTCATCCTGCGATCATTGGGAAAGACAGATCAAGAGCTATGAAGCTCACAGGATTGGAATTAGGTAACTTTGATGGATCTGCCTAAAGTATACACCCAATGCAAAATTCCTGTTTCAAAACAAAATCGACTTACTCAACATGAAAGATGGCCCTGCCTTAATGGAATCGAACTCCATAGTATTGACGTCAACATTGAGATTTTAATTGGAATGAACGTTGCAAAGGCGATGCAACCCTGGCAAGTAGTCAACAGTCAAGGGAATGGACCATATGCAGTCAAGACACTATTAGGATGGGTGGTCAATGGCTCGCTCATCTCTTGTTCTGCTACAGAGGAGACTGGATCAGCGTCAGTGACGGTAAATCAAATATCAATTGACAATATCAAGGACTTGCTCATCAATCAATAAAACAATGACTTTCCCGAAAAGGATTATGAGGAAAAAAAGAGAGATGTCTGTTGAGGTAAAAGAATTCATGGACTTGACACCAAAAGCAGTCAAAGTCAAACAGGAACATTACTACCTACCCCTACCTTTCCGTGGCAAGGATAGTAGTAGTGTTACCTAACAACCATGATGTGGCAGCACAATGCACACAGTCTCTCCAGCAGATTCAGGAGGGTTCTGCTTATGCAACAGAGTACAAAGCATTCATGGAGAATGTACTGCAAAAGGGCTATGCAGAAAAGTGCCACAAGAACATCTGCAAAGGAACGATGGACAGGTATGGTTACAGGTATGGTGTGTACCCAAGCAAAAGGCCAAGCATTGAGTTGTTTGACTGCTTCTCTTCATACAGGGGCAAAATCTTCTTAACACAGAACTTCTCTAAGGTCCTGACTTAGCCAACCCCGCTTCTAGGTGTCCTGCTTAGTTCAGGTAGGAAAGAATTGCACTAATGGCCGACATCAAAGCGATGTATTACCAAGTCGTGTTCAGAAGCCTCACCATGACTTCTCAGATTCCTGTGGTGCCACACAGGGATGTCAACGCGGTATCATCTCCAAGCATTGCTAACTTTGCCCTAAAACAAACAGCAGTTGACAATTCAGACAAATGCACCTCAGAAGTGCTTGACATAATCAACATATCACTTACATCGATGATTGGCCTCCTTCGGTGGTTCCTCTGAAAAAAAGGGCAATTCAGCTCACAGAGACTTGTGACCAAGGAAGATACACTCTCTGAACAAATGGGGTGAGCAACAGCAGGAAGTCTTAAAAAACTATTCCAGAAAGTCACAGAGCTACACTTGTGAAACAACTTGACCTAGACCGAGGGTAACCCCCTCTTGAGAGAGCCCTCAGTATCCAGTGGAATATCCATAAAGACACATTTACCTTCCGGGTAGCTATGAAGAACAGAGCTAGAACAAGACAAGCAATCCTCTCTGTAGTGAGTTCCATATAGGCTCTGTATTGGAAAATGTGAATGGGATGAAGCAATTCCAGAGGAAATATCGAGGCCCTGGCAAAAATGGCTCACAGAAACGGCAGCTAAGCAGATTTGAAGTGATGAGATGCGTGAAGCCTGAGGAATTTGGTGAGATAAGGACTGCTGAGCTGCATCACTTCTGTGATGCGAGTGAGCAAGGATACGGAACTGTAACCTACCTCAGACTAATGAACAATAGAGGAGACGTTCACCACTCTTTCATACTTGGAAAATCCAGAGTTGCCCCACTGAAACAGATAACAATTCCAAGACTGGAGCTTGCAGCTGCAACACTTGCTGTTCAAGTGGACAGAATGCTACACAAAGAACTTTTCATGGAACTTAACGATTCAACCTTCTGGGCAGACAGTACGTCAGTGCTGAAGTACATTCATAACAAAACAAAACGTTTTCCTACTTATGTCGCCAACAGAATTGCAGTGATCCACAACCTCTCCCGAGAACATCAGTGGAGACACGTAAGCTCAAAGGGTAATCCGGCAGATGATGCCTGACGAGGCGTAAACATTGAACAACTCCAGACAGCTACACAGCCCAAGCTTCCTGTCAAGGAAGGAAAGTGAGTGGCCCAAAATGTTAAAAGATCTTGACCACATTCCGCTGAATGATGGAGAGGTAAAAAAAACACTTCACTGCAAACTGCCCTTTAATCTGCATTTAATGCAACCACCAAACCTCATTCAGTACTTTCTTCATGGAGAAAGCTAAAGCGAAAGAGCTGCTGCGTGGCTGTTGGAAGCTTAGCATCATCTCTGCTTCAAAAGTTAGGAAAGCAAAGTCCTTTATCATTGCCTCCAAACCCAAAGGTTGAGGCAACAAAGTTGACATGGAGGATTGGTGAAGCAGAGAAGGCAATACTTCGTTATTGACCGGCAGCGCTACTTTGATTCAGAGCTGACACTCTTGAGAACTGGCAAACCAGTAAAAAATGACAGCTCTGTATTAAAACTAGATCCAATCATTGATGAGGGCATCTTGAGGACTGGAGGCAGGATAAGTCACGCATCGATGCTAGTGAGTCTGAAGAATCCGATCATCCTTCCCAAAACCTAACACGTATCCAAACTGATCCTGCGTGACATCCATCAACAAGTTGGACATGCAGGAAGGAATCATTTTCTCTCGAAGCTCAGACAGAAATTCTAGCTACCATCTGCTAACTCATGTGCTAGAAGTATAATCAAATCTTGTGTCTTTTGCAGAAAATCACATGCCAAAGTTAGAGAACAAAAAATGGCAGACCTGCCAGAGGATCGAAATGCCTCCTGACCTACCACCCTTCTCACACTAGGGTATAGACTACTTTGGATCTATAGAGGTCAAACGAGATCGATCTCATGTGAAAAGTGGGGGTGCTCTTCACCTGTTTCTAGCAAGCCCGAGCCATCCACCTGGAAGGTGGCGAGCATGTTGGACACCGACTCCTGCATTAACGCCATCCTGTGCTTCTTATGTCAGAGAGGACCAGTGCTCACCATCAGGACAGATTGCGGCACAAACCTTTATGTGTGCCAAAAAGGAACTGGAGACTGCTGCAACCCAGATCGACCATCAAAGGATTCAGGACGCTTTGCTGACCACTCATGTCCAGTGGCTATTCAATCCTCCATTTGCTGCTCACTTCGGAGGCGTGTGGGAGCGTTTGATCAGATTGGTGAAAAGGGTACTTCTCTCAGTGTTACGAACAACAGGCACACTAAATGATCGAAGATGTGACACAGTACTAGCCATCTGTATGAGGTTGAAAACCATTCTAAATGACCTGGCCAATCACAACTGTTATCGGTGACCGCAAATGACCTTGAACCACTCACGCCCAAACCAACTTCTACAGCTAAATAGCAAACCACTTTTGCCACCTGGACTCTTCAAAAAAGATGATTTGTTTGCCAGAAGGCGATGGAAGCAAATCTTTTCTGGAAAAGCTGGACTACAGAATACCTCACTCTAATGCAGCAGCGACAAAAGTGGGCCCACATCAAAAGAAATTTCAAGGAGAATGACATCGTAGTCATAGTGGACCCAACAGCTCCAAGGAACTCCTTGCCCTTGGGTCGGGTGATGAAGATCCTGCCGGGGCATGAAGGTGTTGTTCGCAGTGTCCTGGTGAAGACCAAAACCAACACTCTTCAAAGGCCCATCGACAAGCTTTGCTTGTCCTTGAAGCTGAAAACTCGGCTTAAGTCTGGCAAGGCCAGGCTTAAGGCTTTCACATACTGACAAAACATACATACTTTGGATTTGCCGTGCCCAACTCACATGTGCATTCATTGGATTTCTCATTTATGCCACCACAATTTACATTCCTTGATCTGCACATATAATGGACTATTCAACTTGCAACCACACTTGCACGCATGGAGTTTTTGCTGTCCATCAGAACACTCAAAACATCCCACTATTGACTGATTGGGGGATTCTTGGGATCACTGAATTGTAAAAAAAGTGATATTGCTGGGCCCGGTGACAGAGGGGTAGAAGAGAGCATATGTTAGGGGGCTGGCAGCTTTAACAGCCAGTGTATAAACTAAGCCTGATCTATAGGGAAGTGGGGGGGAGGCAAGCAGACAAAACAGCGAGTAAACAAGAGAGGGAGAGAGAGAGAGAGAGAGAGAGAGAGAGAGAGAGAGAGAGAGAGAGAGAGAGAGAGAGAGAGAGAGAGAGAAGAGAAAGACGAGAGAGAGAATCAATCACACATTAATCACCTCAACACTTTGTCTCTCTCTCTCTCTCTCTCTCTCTCTCTCTCTCTCTCTCTCTCTCTCTCTCTCTCTCTCTCTCTCTCGATTTATGAGTCTGCAATACCTGTGTGTGCGTTTGTGTGAATTTGTGTGTGTGTGTGTGTGTGTGTGTGCGCGTGCGTGCGTGCGTGCGTGTGTGTGTGTGTGTGTGTGTGTGTGTGTGTGTGTGTGTTTAAGCTGGTGGGTTGCGTTTTTGTGGGTGTGTGCTAGTAGGGGGGGTGGGGATGTGTCTGTGTGTGTCTGTGTGTGTATGTGTGTGTGTCTGTGTTTGTGTGTAGGCCTTCAGGAATGTGGCTTTATGTTTGTGTTTACGTGCACATGTGAGTGGGTGTTTGTAAGCTGGTGGGTTGTGTGTGTGAGTGTGTGTGTGTTTGTAAGCTGCTGGGTTTTGTGTGTGTGTGTGCGGTGGGAGGGTGTGTGTGGGTGTGTGTGTGCGGGATGTGTTTGAGGAGGAGCAGCGACCTATAAATCTCCACCATCAATGACCTTTTTCTTCCCTGTGTGTGTGTGTGGCTTGTGTGTGTCTCTGTGTGTGTGTCTGTGTGTATCTCTATGCGTGTATGTCTGTGTGTATCTCTACGTGTGTGTATATGTATGTGTCTGTGTCTCTACGTGTGTGTATATGTATGTGTGTCTTTATGTATATTGTATGTGTTGTGTGTGTGTGTGTTTCTCACTATGTGTGTGTATTTGCATGTATGTATGTGTGTGTATCTCTATATGTGTTTGTGTGTGTGTGTGTGTGTGCATCTCTATGTGTGTTTGCATGCGTGTGTGTGTGTGTGTGTCTCTATATGCGTTTGTTTCTCTGTGCGTGTTTCTGTGTGCTTCTGTCTGTGTGTGTATGTTTATGTGTGTGTGTATCTCTGTGGTTTTGTCTGTGTGTGTATCTGTGTGTGTGTCTATGTGTGTGTTATCGCTGTGTGTTTTTGTCTGTCTGTGTGTGCGTGTGTGTCTGTCTGTGTGTGTGTGTGTGTATCTCTGTGGTTTTGTCTGTGTGTGTATCTGTGTGTGTGTCTATGTGTGTGTGTATCACTGTGTGTTTTTGTCTGTCTGTGTGTGCGTGTGTGTATGTCTCTATGTGTGTGTATCTGTGTGTGTTTCTGTCTGTGTCTGTGTGTCTCAGGTGGAACCAGCTGGACCTGGCCATCGTGCTGCTATCTGTGATGGGCATCACTCTGGAGGAGATCGAGATCAGCTCCGCTCTGCCCATCAACCCCACCATCATCAGGATCATGAGGGTGCTGCGCATCGCACGAGGTAGACCCACACACACACACACACACAAAGCACAAGTTCCACACGCAAATTCACACACACGCATAGCACGAGGTACACACACACACACACTGTGGCAGCCCGGCTTGGTGAGTGAGCCGCCTCCTTCCAATCAGCACACGAACTGGAGCTTAATTGAAAGCCAAAAATGGCACTTTAATTCAAACATAAATTATATTACTATCAAACCAAACAAAACCCAGCTTTGGAGGAATCCACAGTCTTGTTCCTCCGGGTGGAATCACATCACCCACGGAGACCGGTCTCTCTGAACACGCGAACCAGAGGCCTGTTTCAGGTGGTTTAACATACTGAGTTTAATCTTGCGCTCTGAGTTGGTTGACTCAGAGTTCAGGGTTCAAAAGCAACTCTGGGTTTTCGGTTTCAGAACAGGTGATCAGGGTTGGTTCAATCAACTCTGAGTGTGTTCACGCTGGGTTGGGGGCGTGCCTGTTTACTTTAAAGAGCCATCAATGGATCTCTGATAACATGATCAAACATGGACCAAAACCGTAGATCTGCTTACTTTTCCCCCACGGAATTAGAAATTCTAATGCACGCATGTGCCGAGCAGTTACCAATTTTTAACCAAAAAAAGCAATGCCGCCGCAAGAGCGCGAGAGAGAGCTTGGCAGAAAATTGCTGAACAAGTCAATGCGTGAGTAAAATAAAATAGTAAAATAAAATGAGGAAAGTTTAATATGAAATCGAATTCAATGAGAGGCCAGCCCCTTCTCATTCACAGCTTACCTCTGTAAGATTCTTGCTGGAATTATAATGAAACGCTCTACTTGGCACTGAAATCCAATGTCATCTTTTGCATTGCTATAGCTTCCAGTCAAAGAGCTCTATAAAATCTATGGCAAAAGATGAAAAAGGATGCTTTGGAGATCCAAATTTTGGAACACAAGTTAAGGTGGGTGAGGTGCAAACTGGGATACCGTTTCCTGCTCCAACAACATAGCCAATATGAATGACTTTTTTAGGCTTTCAGGAAATAAAGAAATCCTCATAAAAAGTAGATTGTCTTCATTAGAACACGGGCTGTGGTGGGACAAGTTATTTTATTGAACAGTGTCACCCCCTACCAGAGGCTGGGTCTGTCAAACGAGTTTACATACAGGAATGCCAAAAAACATTTCGGAAATAAAATTCATTTAACTACATAGAAAACTCAAACAAAATGATTTTGGCAGAGTCTTTCTCGAACCACCCTTCCGTCCTGTGTATCCATGGCATGGTTTGGGTTGATGTGCTGCTCATCTGCAACTGTAGGTGGGCAATTTTCCCCTCTCAAAATCACGATGTTGTGAAGAACCACACATGCAATTATTATGTCACATGCCCTTTCTGGTGTGACTCGCAGCATTTGGAGGCACTGGAATCTTGCCTTCAGGATCCCAAACGTGTTTTCGACCCTGGCTCTCGTCCTCATATGCGCCAGGTTGTAGCGCTGCTGTGGTCCTGGCACGGGATCGGCATACGGGGTCAGAAGGCAAGGCTGGCAGGGGTACCCTCTGTCACCTAAAACATGACCGTCGAACTCTCCTACGATACAGGTGAAATATTAATCATCCTGAACAAATATGGATTATAAATCCTTCAAATATAGGCTTAACTCACCACGGGCAAAGCGAGTGCTCAGAATAGACTCCCGAAATATGCGTGCGTCATGCACAGACCCCGGCCACTTTGCCTCCACTTGGGTGATGATATTTTCTCGCTCACATACAACTTCCAAATTGAGAGGAGTATAATTAGATACAGAGGCTGTTTTGTAATTATCTTTAATTTATAAACGCTGAAAGGTCTAGGCCTTCACCTGTACCTGACCATTGATGCTGTGGAAGGACTTCCTTAGTCTCCTTCATTCAGTGAAGGAGCTTTAATAGGAATACGAGTTCCATTGATGCACCTGATGACACCCGGAAAACCTAGAACATTACAAATTATTTTAATTAAATTGTGCAACTTATTTATTAAATTAAAACGTTCCAAGAAACAAATTGTGTGTTACATTGTGCTACCGTTACCTGCAAATTCTGTAGAACTCTTCCTGTTGTTCGTATAGGTCAGTGACTTAGAAACAAACAACGTGTAAAAAAACTGTTCAGTGTCGAAAAAGTACATTTCTGACAGCCGACACCGGTTGCCTTTGAAAATGTGCTCGGCGAGTCACCGACGTTTGTAAAGAAAGCTGCCGTTTGGCAAAAAACGGAGTTGCCACACAAATAATTTGTATTGAACTATAAAGCATGCCCCCGGGTAGTTGGACAGTTAAACATGGGGCTGAGAAGGGTTGGTTGCTAAATAAATGATAGATCGCGCTGAAAAACGATAGCGCTCGTGAAGAAAAGTGTCAGGAAAAGAAAGTAGCCTATACCAACCGGGGTCTTAATAACGTCCCTCACGGGATTTCCTCTGAGATCGCAGCCTCTACGTCACGGGCTCTCAAGAGGACATGCCATTTCTAACACTTCGTTCTGTCGGAGAGCTGCCTTCAGCAGACAACAAACTCAAGAGTCGGTCTAACACCTCCCGAGCAGGTTAACCCAATGGGTATGTTGGCCGCCAGCAACTAAACTCTCGGTCGCGCTGAACCTGCTACCCTGAAAACGAAACCCAGATTTATCACTAACTCTCAGCGTTGAACCAAACTCGTGGTTGCCTCAAAACCAGGCTACCTGAAAACAGCCTCAGTGAGAGCCCTGAATGAGTGTGGAAGCATGCTTTTTTAAAGCATGCCTTCCCTCCGCTCTCAGGTGCTCCGATCTGAATGATTGCACCAATGCTCTTACTGTGTGAAATCCTGTGGTACACCGCCTCCACAACCTGCCCCTTAGCTCCAGGGGCGCCATGTGCCAAGACTGCCACAACACACACACACACACACACACACACACACACCACACACACACACACACACACCACACACACACACCAAAGCATTAGGTAAACATACACACACAGCACAAAGTACACACACTGGCACGACACACACGCAACACAACCACATGCACGACACACACACACACACCCACAGAGACCGAGTACACACACAGAACACACACACACAGACCACACACAGGGCACGTCACACACCACACACACATGACACACACACAGAGCACACACACACATTAAAAACACATCAACAACATGAAGCATGCACACCACAACACATGGCACGAAATACACACCAAACACACACACACACACACGCACATATCGACCCACACACCACACAGAGAGGACACACACAAACACACACACATATTATACACACACAAACACCTTACACACACAACTCATCAAGAAAACCACTCACACGTAAGGACACACACACATAGAAAAAAAAACAGAAAATAGACACACACACACAACACACAGACATCATTCTAGTGAAACGAGACAAAAGTCTATGGTATTGCTGCTGTAATTGAAACATCTGAGAGTTTCACCCTACATTAACAGCATTACAGCATTTACATCCTTCCTCTCTCTCTCTCTCTCTCTCTCTCTCTTCTCTCTCTCTCTCTCTCTCCTCTCTCTCTCTCTCTCTCTTCTCTCTCTCTCTCTCTCTCTCTCTCC
>OLKM01007344.1:0-12011 GCA_900291075.1 Melanogrammus aeglefinus | reverse complement strand
TACTGCTTAGCCATCATCATTGCTTTATCTCGTTGGAACACCCCGGTCTCCTCACAAGCAATTCGTTTTTGAAGCCAGGGGTGCGTTCAGATTACGCAGTTTATTCAATCAATTCATAGTAATGCACTGCATTTTTCGTACAGTAACGATAACGGCGTTGTAACGACGGAAATAGTAATTAGTTAGATTACCCCGTTACTGAAAAAATAACGACGTGCGTTACGTTACGCCGTTCTTTTAAACTGCGTTATTACCAACACTGCTGGCAACACAGTTATTATTTTATTTTTTTCCAGTAATAAAAAGAATTTCAGTAGAAATTAATCATTTATTATAAATAAGAAAATAAAAATGTAATAGATATAATAATAGATAGGCTACCTAATAAACCTTTGGAACACACAAGACCGGTAACCATAGCAACGCGGTAAACAAACCCGCGAAGCCCAATCCTACAGAGGCTCCCCACGCTACGGCATCCGGAGGCGCACAGAGATCTTGGCCGTGATAATATAGAATAAAATTCATATTATTACTATTATATATGGAACGTTATAAGAAGACGCTGTCACCAGAATTGGCTCCTGCCAGACACTGTCACCGAGTGTGAGAGGAGAGTTGACGGAGAAGATGGCGGTTGACCTAGTTTCAAAGTTTATACCGTTTATATCTCGATAATTCCGGTGTTGACATGAGTGTATTACTCTGTGAAAATGTCCACATTGCGGCGCCGGCAACCCTAATATGTTCACCAATTTATGGGCCCCAACTAATACAAACCCAAGCGCTTGGTATACTTAGAGAACATTTAAAAAGGTTGAACTGGTTAACCACAACATTGCATTTCTTTGAATGTGAGGTGTGTTTGAATTCAAGTGTGTTAAAGTATATTTCATATTTAAAGGGTAACTGCATATTGTGGTGATCACGGGTGTGGGCGCCATGTTTTGGAGCCGCGGGGGGTTCTGGGAGTTGGGGTTGTCCGTTGACAAAGGGGTTATTCGAGTTGTTCTGTGTTTTGGGGGTTAATGGTTCGGATATTTAATGGTTGTGTGTCATTTCATGTTTGTTAACATTTCAATTGTTGTTGACACCGTCACTGGGAGAGAGGTCTCGGTGTTAGGTGTAGTGTTCATGTCATGTTTTCGAGCAAATAAAAACCACAACTCTCGTAGTCGTGCGCGGTGTAAGGGGTGCGAGAGTTTAAATAGAGCAAACCCTGGTCTTCCGTCGCTTCCTGACGACGCTACATTGTTGTCAGAAGTGGGATTATGGAGAGAAAACCATTCTAAAGGTGGAGCGTCCAAGGAGGAAGTCGGAATGGCCCTGCTTGTCGGCAGCGCCAGTGGCACCGCGCCGATGGCGTTGCGATGGATCGTCGGCGATCGGTCGCGCACATGGTGGCCAGGCTGCCAATAATTCTCGGGGCGACACCACTGAGCCCTACTGGCGCAGCTGAGGATCGCCGCCCAGTACTACGGCTGGGATAGCTACAGACTCCGCGCACTTGCCTAGCCTTTGAGGAAACGGCTTTGCAGGTTCTGCTGGACTGGGCCCAGCAGACCAGCAGGACTCGGCCCTGATCCCTAGCCTTGGAGAGACGCTTTGGAGCAGCGGGTTCGTGGACACAGCCGGGAGTTGCTCACCAGCCGCGGGCGCCAGGAGGAACGGTGTGTGGCCTACGCGGCGACGTACTGCTGTACGCCCACGGCGTTACCCCCGACTTCCCTGCTGCGGCTAGGGAGGAACTAAGCCTGCAATCGTTCCTCAAGGACTGTCCCGCCCCGGCTGGGTCGCACGTCCGCCTCACGGGCCCCCGAACCTTGAGGTGGTCTCTGAGTGGCGGAAACGAGCGAGAGGGAGCTGTCCGACCTGCACACCGTCCGTGCCTCCCGACCTCAGGTTCGACAGCACATACTAGAGCGGGAAGAGGACGAGGAGGAGGAGTGTTTCCAGGCCTGGACGCCCCCTGGCGTCCCCGACAGCATCCACCGCAGCGTCCAACCACCCGACGACAGACAAGGGTCCGGAGCTGACAGGCGCTGTTTCCGGTTGGTGAACCGGCCCTCTTGGCCCGTGCTGCCCGCACCAGGCACCACGGGCCAGATCCATTCTCGTCGGCGGAAACTGCGCGGACGGCCAATGAGGGAACCCGCTCCGGGTTTTCTTGCCCCTCCACGGTCGTGCGCTCTGGTTAGGGGCCTGGCCGCGCCCGGGTCTGTACCTCCGCGGCGGGACTCGACGGCCAAACCCTGCACGGCCCTGGTGGACACTGGGTCGACCATCTCCCTGTGCGTCCGGCTGCGTTTTTATCGGTGCGCGCACTTTGGGGGGTGGGCGGCGACCAGCGTCCGCCTGACGACGTTACAGGACAGGAGACCGGAATGAGGGGAAGAAAGCGGCTGGCCGTCCGGGTGGGTGACCTGGAGGTGATGCATGAGTTTTGGCTTGCCGATATCCGGGACTCATGCATCATCGGCCCTGGACCGTGCTGAAACCGTTGGGGTGCCAGGATGGACATGGCTGGAGCGACCATTCACCATCGGCGCGGAGACTGTGGCGCTCCCAGTCCGGACGTGGGGGCACGGGGGTCTGGTGGCCAGCGAGTGTAGTCCGCCGGTTATGCCCGGAGCCTCAGCCTCTCACGCGGTTCCTGCATTTCCCACGGTCCTGTGTCTGCCGCCTTTCCTTCCCCTGAGACGCGAGGCGTCAATGCGCTGTGGCTGCGCAGTGGAGCTGCCTCGACGAACAGCAGAGTCGACAGCTGAGGCTGTTACTCGAGGAGGTACGGGGCACCTTTTCGCGGCTCGGGATGAGGACTGCAGGCGACAGGGCTGGTGCAGCATGCCATGATACGCCTTGCTCGCCCATCCGCCTGCGGCCCCACCGATTAGCACTAGCGGGGGAGGTTCTACTGGCCGGGCTGTCGACGGGACGTGGAGCTGCATGTCCACTGCTGCGACACCTGTACGGCGCAGAAAGGGCCTTCCCAGCGTTCCCACGCCCCGCTCCAGCAGTACCTGGTTGGAGCACCGATGGAACGGGTGGGGGTCGACGTCCTGGGCCTTCTTCTGTCACGCGACTCTGGCAACCGCTACGTCCTCGTGGCCATGGACTACTTCACCAAATGGCCAGAGGCGTATGCGGTGCCGGATCAGAGCGCTGCCACAACCCGCGGAGAAGCTGGTGGAGGAGATGTTTGCCGTTTCGGGGTCCCTGCGGAGCTCCACGCGACCAGGGGCGGACTTCGAGTCCAGGTCTTTGGGGAGGTTGCGGCGGGCTGGGTGGTGCATAAGACGAGCCGACGCCGCTCCATCCTCAGAGTGACGGTTGGTGGAGCGTGTTAACCGCACCCTGGCCACCCAGCTCGCCATCCTCACCAGCCAGCACCAGCGGGACTGGGACCGTCATCTGCCCCTGTCCTGTGGTCCTATCGGACGGCGTGCAGGAGTCAGTCACTGCACGCCGGCTGCCCTTATGTTCGGGCGGGAGCTCCGGACACCGGTGGCTTGGTGTTTCGGGTCTCCGCCCGAGCTGAGATCGCCGGGGTGTGGCTTATGGACTATTTCCGCAGGCTGAGGGATCGCCTGCTCGTGGTCCACGACTACACCCGCCAGGCTCAGGCTGCCTCAGGGGTGAGGCAGAAAAGGGGCTATGACACTCGCTGCCGGGGACGAGCGTTTCACACCCGGGGACAGGTGTGGGTGTACTGCCCCGTCAGAAAGAGGGGGGTCTGCCCAAACTACGGAGCCACTGGCAGGGGCCAGGAGAAATCCTCGACAGAGTGTTCCGAGGTTAGTGTACCGCTGCGGATGCCGGGTGCTCGGGGGAGGCTGTGGTGTGTTGGCACCAGACAGACTATCGCCGTCGGCCCCCTCGCCCGGTTGCTGCTGTGAGAGAAGGAGGAACGCCTCGCGGTTCCCCTGGCGACTCCTCTGTCCTGCCGGCTCCCGGGTGGGGCGCCATTGACCCTGCGGCTGCTGCCCCCTGGGGGTGTTCAGCGGCCGAACGGCGCGCCGGCCCCCTGAACACGTTGAGAGACTATGTGACCGATGATGGGGTCGTCGGGACGTCTGACCCCTGAGGTGGGGGCTGTGTGGCGATACGGTGTGGGTGCCATGTTTTGGAGCCGCGGGGGGTTCTGGGGAGTTGGGGTTGTCCGTTGACAAAGGAGGTTATTCGAGTTGTTCTGTGTTGGGGTTAATGGGTTCGGGATATTTAATGGTTGTGTGTTCATTTCATGTTTGTTAACATTTCATTGTTGTTGACAACCGTCACTGGGAGAGAGGTCTCCGGTGGTTAGTGTAGCGTGTTCATGTCATGTTTTCGAGCAAATAAAAACCAACTCTCGTAGTCGTGCGGTGTAAGGGGCGCGAGAGTTGAAATAGAGCAAACCTGGTCTTCCGTCGCTTCCTGACCGACGCTACAATATAATTTAAGTTTACTATTTACATTTAATGTGGAAAGGTTTAAAGGGCTCTTGCCTATACATTTATTTGCATTTATTATTTTCTTTAAAGGTTTTTTTTAGTCACTTGGTACTAAGTGAGCTTTTGAGACTGTGACCGAACAGTTAATTTGTGTGTGTAAATTATAAATTGTGAAGATTGGAAAGAGAACTAATTAGAGGAAATATTTGTATACAACAAAGAAAAAGAAAAAAGAATTAGTAAATAAATTCAGATTTGTTATTCTACTTTATTGTCTTGAACATTTAATTTTATTAAGGTTTGTGGACATTTAAACTATACATTTTCTGGGAAGTACCATTATAGCTCATAGAGTGTGAGTCAAGTAATTCCACAGTGGAGGCACTGCGCTATTATTTCTAAATCATTTAATTTGTCGCATACGCCTGTGAATAATATTGTCTACTGATAACGGGAGATTTCTCTGTGGAGATGTCTCTTGGCATAGCCTCAGTTGCCATATTCTGTGGGCTGGCTATCCGCTGTGTCATGAAATCCTTCATGTCCTTTGATGGTTTTTTTTGTGTATCGCTTCAAACATGCCCTGCTGAGACTCTGCCCTCTCAGCACGGGCTGTTTGCTTTTTTACTGCTGCACTTTGTCTGACTTTTGTCATTGCCTTAGCTAATGTCAGTTATGTGTCTAGCTGTAGACTCTCCGATAGCTTAGCATCTAGTATGCCGAGTGCCGACCACTATTCAATCCCTTATCAGCTCTTCCCTTACGCGGCATTCAGACCAAAAGCATCTGACGCGAAAAAAATCGCTTGAAACTAGGGATGGGCATTTGATTAAGTTGTCTTAGTCGATCGTCGGGGGAATTAATGGTCAATTAGTCGATTAATCGTTAATTTTTTATTTTTTTTGCGTTGCTTTGCAACAGTTCAGTACCAGTCGAGGATCCATTGATATGCTTATAGGATTAAGTATTTACATTCAAAATGAAATGAAATTACAAAAACAGTGTGTTTTCCTCATTGGGAAACCTAAACTAAGCAACGGAGCCTGCATCTCGAAGCCGGCGCTCATAAACATAACTAAAAATAAACACAACCCTAAGTTTCTTCCCAAAATACATAACAATAATATATAAAAAATACATGTTAATACACTTAACCAAAAATGTATTAATAATTAATTCGGACAGGTTTTGCCAAATGTAACGTAAAATATTTAAAAAAAGGCAGAGCAAGAAGGCCGAGAACAATGAATTAGGCTTAGTAACAAAGCTTCTGAAAATAGAACCAGTAACTCACACAACTTCAGCACCAGTCTACGGATTTGTGCTTCAGAAAGATGAGCCTGTTGACATGGTCCGGGTCAGACCGCGACCGCAGCCTGGTGACCGTCAGTCCAGCCGCCGAAAACACACACTCTGAGGGGACCGACATTGCCGTGTTGCACGAATACCTCCGTGCTAACTTGGCAAAGTGTGGGAACAACTTTCCACCAGCTGTAGGGGTGCAATCCAGGACCTTAGAAAGTTCTTTATTTCTGCTTCGATGCCAGCCTTGCCTTGAGTGGTATTGAGTCGATTCAGATCGGGCGAAAATAAGTGTACTGAAAGGAAACTATCGCGAAGTGTGTGGCGATGTACACTTTCCGTACTCAACGTCATCTTAGCTACGTAGCGGAAGAGGGCGGAGCCAGGCTGAGCCAAAGTCTGCGCATTTTCCACATAGCCTGCATTAATAGTCATTTTGTAAGTTTTTATAGTATTATAGTTTTTTATAGCTGCTAGGCGTAAAGAGTTCACCGCACAAAGCGGGATGTTTATTGCGGGGGAGGAGCCCGCAAATTTAAATATTGCCCCCATGTGATAAAATGTTTAATTGCACACGGCATTAGTTTCGCCTGTTCTGTCTCGGCAGTATTTTGGTTTTTTTTCGCCTATACACATACCCAAATAGAAAAGCTTATAACACAGTAACCCTAGTCCTAGATGGATGCATGCTACTTCATTTGAAAGCTGACAAGCTCTAGTTTCTGTAGATATGTTTATTTAGCATGTATCATACACACAACCTAAATGACATCAGTTCAAACATTGCTCTAAAGCAATTTTTTTGTCTTCGGTCATAATTTTTTTGTCTTAGGTCATAATTGAACTACTAGGATGTGCTTTAAGGCATATGGCAATATGCCAAATACCTTCTACATCATGCCAACTACACCTGGAAGAAAGGTTGGAGTTCTAGGCCTAAACCTTTGGGAGTTAATGGAGTTTTTAGGGTGTGTTGTCACTGGCGGCACAAAACCTCTCCAAAATGTCTCCAAATGGCCAAATTGTGCAAATGCATTTACTCACTTCTGTTACACTGGAAACATTACTGAAGCATTTTGGTGACTATAAAACCTTTCTCCATGATTCAAAACATATTTTTTTCACACATTCATTTGATATGGCCATATTGAGATATTGTCATGAGATATTGTGTTGTTGTCTTTTGTAAGCTACACCCCCCACGCACTAACTTTCTTTCAGATTTCCCTCACGGCTATATATCATATATATATTTATATTATAATTTTTTCATTTATATATAAGTATATTATATATATATATATTATATATATATATATATATATATATATATATATATATATATATATATATAATATATATATATAACTATACTGTATTGTTCACTGTAAGCATAAAAACCCACACACAAAAATATACAAAGATGGCGTCACTCACCGATCTATAGACAAGTTTTTGAACCGTTTCCGCTCTACTTCCTGAACTTCTTCCGTCGAATGCAATCCACTTCCGTTCTGGCGGGCTGGGCCATCTGTGCTGGCCTAGTTAACCTGAAGAGTCCACTTATCAGAGTGCCTTATGAGGTTTACAATCTTGCCTTATGTCCCAGTCTACCAACACCCAGCCATGTTGTTCATTAAATACAGATAAACACAATAAGTACTGCATGCATTGTATTTTTTTTAATATTATATATGAATATTTTTATAGTGATGTAATTGTGTTGGGCTTTTGTATTTTTAACTTTTTAAATACCTTTTAGAATTTAACATGTGATCTTTGTTGTTGAAGCCATTTCTTTAGTTTCCTCAAAACAATGAATTAATCTAGTGTTATTTATCTACAGTATGAGCTTGCTATGAATGATAAACTGTGTTAACAGAAATTGTAACCCTCTAAGGAACATAAGGCCTATCATTCGTGATTGTAGTTCAGTGCAATAATGAAATTAAATTAAATTACATCAAACTTTATTTTACTCCAAACAGTACAGGCACATTGATTATATTGCACAGCACAAAGAGATCATGTAAATTGTGCATTATGTGTAAATAAGTACATCTGTTGGCTCCTGTGGGCATGACCTTAATAAGGCAGTTTATATTATTTTTTAAATGCTGCGATATTTACTGCAGAACTGTAACCTTCCCTCGACAAAATCATCAACAATTTTCGCCATCAATTTTTAACGCACATTCTCCAGTCAAAGTGGTAGAACCGTGATCCCAGGCTAGCATCGAAATCGCTGTGTTTTCACCGGCAGACGCTGCGCAAACGACTTCCGGCGGAAATGAAATGCATTTTTGTAGCGTCATGGCGGCGCCCGTGGTTTCGCGCGTAAACTTGTCTATACACGTCGTCTAATTCTCTCTTGCGCAAAGTGAGTTGTCTGCCATGTTGATGCAGCTTTATATCTCGGCTCATACGTATCATACCTGGACACGCCTGGCAGCGTTGGAAAGGTAAACTCATTGGCTAGAAGCCCGAGTGATTGATATATCAATAGCCAATACGCTGTCCCTATACTAACGCCGCGAAACAAACTAAACAAAGCCCATTGGCCCTTCGAACTGGGAGCGCTCCATCTACTTCACGGGCTGTACTGGGGTGGAAACTGAACAGAAAAAGACGGGGACACTTTTATTTTGTAGCCAGAAAAGTGCTGAAAACAAGCATACCCAACAACTCCGTACTGGAGGTAGAGAAAATGTCGATACGGCTGCGAACGTCTGGATGTTAGTTGACGAACAAAGTTTGTAGACGGTACATGATGGACTTTACACGACGATATTCACAAGCTGGAATAATTTTATGAAAAACCATTTTGATGCTTTTGATCAGTGGATTCTCACGGACAATTGGAAATAATTGAGGAATGGACACATATTACGGTTCTCAGATTGCTTCAAAGGTAGGGAGGTCGCTCTGTTTTTTGGCATTTCCGGTTTACCATGCTGGTAAATATAAATGATGTATGGTTTTGTGCTCATGATTTATGGAAAAAACAACCGGATGAATAAATTGTGGAGATTCTACCCTTTCTAACGACGTATAGAATGTCTGTAATGATGAAAGTTGAAGCGGGTTGCTGCGTAGTGTAAACATATCGTCAACAACCGGAAATCGCCCACCGGTGGGCGATTGGGTTTCAAGAGGTTAGTCGATGAAAAATTTACGTAATCAACGAAATTCTTAACGATCAATTAGTCGATCGTCGATTAATCATGCCCATCCCTAATAGGAACAAAACTGTATCAAATTGCACTGTATTAAATTGCACGGGCCTCTGAATCAGATGTTAATTCCAAAGGTTTATTAACACGTTATTATTTAACATGTGAGAGCATCAAGCGAGAGCACCTTCCACTCGCCGTCACTTTCCGAAATCCCCCCCATTCCCCACACACATACATATAACCTAAATGTATACCTGCGCGCTCCACGCTGCACATAAACTAGTGCCATAACATCACATCTCCCATCGCACCCATGAACTTGGCCATAGGCTCGGCCAATCAATGACTTGCATGCAGGTGCAATGGCGAATTGGAGGAGAGGAGAGGGCGGGACTAATGAGGGTTGGCGGAGAATAAAGGCCTATTTAGGGTCGTTTTAGACGCAGAGACGTAAGCACGTAATTTACACAAGGGACTTGTTTTAGACACGTTTTGATTTACGGTCCCCGTAAGGTTCCTTAAGGCAGTGGTTCTCAACCTTTTTGAGTCGCGACCCCCAATTCAACATGCACTGCTGTCCGCGACCCCCCCCCCCCCCCCCACACACACACACACACACACACACACACACACACACACACACACACACACACACACACACACACACACACACACACACACACACTCACCCTACGCATGATGGATAAAGCGCTGTCCGCAGTGCTGAATGAATCCGATCAATATCATTTTATTTTTGAAACACATTGGAATTTTTTGAAAAACATGAAGCAGCATCAAGAGGTTAACTTTTCATGTGAGTAACAGACAGACAATGGTCGCTACATCCCATCATTTTGCGGTTAAAATGTAAGCAAATAACGCAAACTTTATTTTCTTTTTAATGAAATAAAACGATAACAGCGCGCGATAAGCCCTAACAAAACACACTGGGGAGAAAAACAGCCCATGACATTTTAAACATCTGCTTAAAGATGAAAAATAACAACATTGTCAAAAGCAGAGTTTTTTGTTAACAAAAACTCTTAACTCTTTATCTTTTTTTCTTCACTAAGCCAAATAGCTGCAACCATTTAATGTGATGACTGGGCCTGCTTGTTGGAACAGAGCAGCTGTATTCTTGGCTTTATGTGAGACACGGCCACGCGAAGATCACTCTCAACTCTGAGTCGTGACCTGTATTGGTTTTTCATATGTGTCAGCGCAGAAAATGTCTTTTCGCACAGATACGTGGATGCAAATGGGAACAGTACATCGGTTGCAGCTTTTGACAATGCTGCGTACTCTGTTGCTACTGACAACCAGAACTCTTCCAGTGCGCATGCCGAGAAAGCAGTCTGTAATGTGCGGTCAGAGGAGAGATCTAGCAGGGCGTCCTGCAGCTCTGATGGCAGGTGATGCGCGGTGGTGGAGGTGGTGAAAGGCTGGCGTATCCAGTCGTACTTTTCCGGCGTGTCATCATTTGGGAAGTACTTATTGAAACTTTCAAGCAAGCTCCTGAGGTGAGAGGTAATAATTCCTTTCATAGTTTGAATGGTTATGTCGTAACTCTCCATAAAGTCATCAAGCTCAGGGAACATTTCAACACTTCCCCCTTCCACTCGCACAGCCCACCGCTCCAGCTTTCGCTTAAATGCCTTGACCTTATCAGAGAGAATAAGGACATTTGTGTTTGGGCCTTGTAGGGACAAGTTTAAGCTGTTTAGTTTGTCAAAAATGCTGGCTAAATATGCGAGGCTCGCGACCCACTTTGGGTCAGTCAGATAGTCAGCAAGAGGAGAACTACAGTCTGATAAAAATATGCGGACCTCCTCACGCAGTTCAAAGAGCCTCGTTAAAACTTTGCCATGAGAAAGCCACCTGACCTCTGTGTGAAAGAGAAGTGCTTCGTGGTCTGATCCCATTTCATGACAGAGTGTGGCAAAGAGTCTGCTTTGCAGTGGCCGTGATTTAATAAAATTAACGATCTTGACTGATGCTTGGAGAACATCACGAAACTCTGGCTCGAGACACCTGCCAGCAAGTGCTTCCCTGTGGATCATACAGTGCAGAAATTTCACATGGGGGGCTACCTCCAACACGCAGGCCCGCAAACCTTTTCTTGCCCCCTGCATAGCACCAGCTCCATCTGTGCACACAGATACACAGCTCTCCCATCTCAGCCCCTCTTTTTGTATGTTACTGTTGAGCTTGTGGAAAATGTCCCGTCCAGTGCATGTTCCCTCCATTGATGAGCAAAACAACATATCCTCGTGCATTTTCCCTTCGTAGCTGTACCTCACAAAGGCCAGCAGCTGTGCATCTCCTGACACATCTGTGCACTCATCAAGTTGCAGGGAAAATCTTCCACTCTTCATCACTCTGTCAATGAGTTGATTTTTAATGTCATCTGCTATGTCCTGAATGCGGCGCCCCACGGTGTCATTTGACAGGGGAATGGTTAAAAGACTGTTGGATATTTTTTCCCCGTGCATTGCTTTTGTCATTGCTACAGCTGCGGGACGGATGAGACTCTCCGCAATCGTGTGAGCCTTTTTCGATTGAGCCCCCAGATATGCCACCTCATATGAAGCTGCCAGGGCCTTAGCAGGGACAGTAGTATATTCACTGACCACTGTTTTTTGCATTCTTAGTTCTTGCTCCCTGCGCTGAAAGAAATCAATTGGCTTATCAATTAAGCTGCTGTGTTTTGTCTCTAAATGTCTTTTAAGTTTTACTGGCTTCAAGCTCTCGTGTGCCAGCACCTCAGAGCAAATGACACATTGTGGGTAGTCAATGCTGTTTTTTGTTGTGAAGGAGAAGCCATATTTCAAGAAGTCAGGCTGATATTTGCGGAGCCTCGAACCTTTATCAGCCGCCGGTATCGGCCCGGCCGGTGCCCTACTTTTCTCAGGTGGTGGTTCTGGTGGCTGATCTTGGGACCCCTGTTGCTGCTGCTGCTGCTGACTGTCTGGAACACTTTTTCTTTTAAGCCATCGCTCCATTTTTCCAGCTAGCACACTTGCCTGTAGCTGTGGCTAAAACAACGAACGCGTTAACCCCGCCATTGATATAAAGCAATTAAAGCACGTCTACGGTGACTACG
>OLKM01007343.1:0-12011 GCA_900291075.1 Melanogrammus aeglefinus | reverse complement strand
CGGGAAGACCGCGCGTCCGCCCCCCCCGCTTTTGCTCGTCAAACTAATAGGGCCAGCGCCAGCTCGCCTCGCCCTTGGCCGTCGTTATAGGCACCTAGATTTACGCGCGCCCCCCTAGCGACGTTACCACGGTGTATCGCATCTCCCAGCCGTGTCGAGGCGCAGAGTGGGAAAGAGGGGCTTCAAAGACCGTGTCGGGTCGCTCGGCGGTCGGCGCGGCGCCCCAGATTGAGGTCAGTAATCCGTCACCAAGATCACAACTCCATCGGGTCGAGTCTTTTGAAATACTTTATTGTCTGTTGGAGAGAAAAAGAAAATGAAAAAATACAACTCTTAGCGGTGTGGTATCCACTCGGCGCTCGTGCGTCGATGAGAACCAGTCAGCTGAGACACTGCAATGGAACTAATTGATGTAATGGGACAGGACACAGGTTAGATCATCGATACCTTCACGAACGCACCTGGTGCGGCCCTCCGGGTATACCTCACGGAGCAGCTACGCCCTGTCTGAGCAGTTCGCGTTGGCAATCAATTCGGTAACCAAGGGCTGGTCTCTCCTCGGGGCCCCTTTCTTCCGCCTGGTTTGGGTGGGCGTCCAGGCCTTTGCGCAGGCTCTGTCCACCTAAGTTAGCAGAACGTCCGGCAGTGATCGTGACTCCGTGCTAGTGTGAAGTTCAAGGCGAACATCCGCTCGCCGTCGCTGGATCGGCCCGCCCCACTTCTCCGAACCACCCCCCGGTTCTCTCGGTCGCCCGCCTCCGCCTTCCCGGCTCGGGCCGGCCTCGGCGTGGCCCAGCCAGCGGGGCGTTCGTCGCGAGCAGGAACCCTGGCCTCGTCCCGGTCGGTTGTGTCCCTCGCATGGTCACACTCGTCTCAAGCGACGCGTGCCAGCACAGGTGGAGGTGACCGCATACGGGTTACCCAACTAAAACCGCCTGTCCTGCAGTTTTCCGGCGTTTTCGTGCGTGAGAGCCATCTCTCAGCGTCGTGTGTTCTCGTGCAGGGGCAGCGGACCGGTGCCTGGGGGCTATTCGGAGGCCAAACGGGGGATGGCGGCGTGGTCGCTCTCCCGCGGCCCGCACTCGAGCAGGCCAGCCTTCTCTTGCACCTGACCCCCGTGAGCCGCTCGCGCGCGTCATATACAGATCAGACGGGGCACACGCCAAGAAAATAAAAACCATCTTCGCAAAAAAACGACCTCAAGATCAGACCGAGACGGACACCCGGCTGACAACTCTCAGACAATATTCAGCGCTCTGAAAGGCGGGAGCGAATATAAAGATAGACTATAACCAGGTTCCCCTAGTAGCGCGCGAGCGAAGGAGGGAAAAGCCCAAGCCGCCGAATCCTCGCCCGCCCAGTCGGCCGCGGCGACATGTGGCGCTACGGAAGATTGTTTTCCCGTGGTGTCCGGCCGGTGGGGCCTGAGCCTCACATTCTGATTGGCGGCTCGAACCCGAGTGAGAGGCTCGGTGTGAGGCCGCGTAGCGGCCCCCGTCGCGGCCCGCGGCGCGCGTCTTTCCCTCGGTGACGCTCGGGCTATTTGCTTGGGACTCAGCCCAAAGTGGGTGGTAACTCCATTCTTAAGGGCCTAATATACTGTGCACGAGAGACCCACGCCGACTAGTCGACAAAGCAGTACGTACGGGCGTGAGAAGTTGAAAAGCAACATTTGAAAGAAGAAGTTCAACTAAGGGCGTGAAACGCGTTAAGAGGTATACACGCGGTGGGGTCCGCGCATGCTGCCGTTGTGACTCCAACACAGCGCGGTAAGGCTCACGCGCGGACTTCCACACACCCCTCCCCGGTTGTCGTTGAGGATCGTCTAGTCGGCGACCCCGCCCTCGGATGTCGGCGCTCCCGCCCCGTCGGGCGCATATATTCCTCCCGCAGGCAGCGTGCGCCCCGCGACGCTCTGGGTCGAGCTCTCGCGAAGTGTCGCCGGGGCGAAATAGTGATCGCGCGGCTGTCTTCGTTGCCCACCTCGCGCTTTACCACCAGCGCCTCCCGACTCTCGACCTCTTGCCAGCTTCCGGCAGCGTACGTCTCTACTCAACAAACACGGGCGAGACCAGAGGGCCGCGGACCGCACACACACTCGCTTGGCGGCTCTCCTCCCCTCCCAACCACACGGAGGGAAGGGGACGGGGCCCCCTCGCCCCCGGCGTGGACTGTCGGACCGGGGACTGTTGGCGGTGCAGTGCGCCCAACAGCGTCGACGTCGTTCAGGGCGGCGCGAGGACCGGCTTCACGCTACAGACTGGACGCAAGGGGTCAGCGGCGAACGTCGGAGACTTAACCAACCCGACCCGTACTTGAAAAACACGGACCAGAGTCTAAGCGCACAGAGCAAGCGAGTCAGGAGGGGTACCACGCAAAGCCCCGCGGCGCCAATGAAAATGTGAGGGCGAAGCGCGCTGCCGGGCCGAGGTGGGATCCCGGCCCCCGGCGGCTCGGGCCCACCAGGCTTCGGCCACGCCTCGCCCGTTCTACGGGGAGGTGGAGCTTTGAGCAGCTGTGCGATAAGTACCCGAAATGATGTGAAACTAATGCCTTGGGCAGGAGCTGAAGCCAGAGGAAACTACTTTGGTGGAGGCCGCAGCGGTCTGACGTGCAAAAAATCGGTCGTCCGGACCTTGGCATTAAGGGGCGAAAGACTAAATCGAACCATCTAGTAAGCTGGTTACCCTCGAGTTTCCCTCAGGAATAGGACTGGCGCTCATTACTCGACAGTTTATTCTGGTAAGCGAATGACTAGAGGCCTATGGGCCGAAACGATCTCAACCTATCTCAAACTTATAAATGGGTTAAGAGGCCCTGCTCGCTGGCTTGGAGCAGGGGCGTGGAATCGAGTGCCAGTGGGCCACTTTTTGGTAAGCAGAACTGGCGCTGCGGGTATGAACGAACGCCGCGGTTAAGAGCGCCCAATAAAATTTGCGACGCTCATTCAGACCCCAGAAAAGGTAGTTGGTTGATATAGACAGGCAGGACGCGTGGGCCATGGAAGTCAGGAATCGACCTAAGGAGTTGTGTAACAACTCACTGCCGAATTCAACTAGCCCCTGAAAATGAGATGCGCTGGTGCGGCGGGCCCAAATACCCGGCCGTCGCTGGCGTACGGAGCCTCGTGTGGCTACGCCAGCAGATGAGTAGGCCAGGGCCGCCGCGGTGCGCACGAAAGCATAGGGCGCGGATGCCACGGGGGAGCCGCGCGGTGCAGATTCATTGAGATGTGGTAGTAGCAAATATTCAAACGAAGAACTTTGAATAGCCGAGTGGAGAAGGGTTCCATGATGCACAAGCAGATTGAACATGGGTTCAGATCGGTCTAAAAGATTGGCGAACGCCGTTCAAAATGCGAGGCGATGGCCTACCGTTCGCCCCCGGTCGATCGCAAAAGGGAGATGGGTTCAGATCCCCGATATTCTGGAGAGGCGGAGATAGGCGCCGCTCGAGGCGTCCGTGCGGTAATCGCAAACAACCCCGGAGAAAGCTAGGCGGGAGCCCGGAGAGTTCTTCTTTCTTTGTGAAGGGCAGGGCACCCTAGGAATGGGTTCGCCCGAGGATAGGGGCCCGTGCCCTGCGAAAGCGTCGCGGTTCGGCGGCGTCGGTTGAGCTCTCGCTGGCCCTTGAAAAATCCGGGTGAGAAGGTGTAAATCTGCGCCAGGCGTACCCATATCCGCAGCAGGTCTCCAAGGTGACAGCCTCTGGCATGATGAACAAGGGGGGTAAGGGAAGTCGGCAAATCAGATCCGTAACTTCGGGACATAAGGATGGCCTCTAATGTGGCTGGCGTCGGTCGGGCTGGGGTGCTTAAGCGGGGCTGGGCCTGGCCGCGGACATGGGAGCAGCACCGCCCGCCTCCTGCGTCCTCCCCCCTCTGAAGCGCTTCTCGCGGCGGGAGTGGGCTCGAGAGGTCTGTTGCGTGGCGTCGGCCTCTTCGGGGTCGCGTCCGCTGGCGCGGGGCTCGAGGGTCTGCTCTCGTCCGGGGCCGTGGAGGTGGGGTGTGGTGGCTTTCAGGCTCGGGCGGCGGTCGAACGAAGTTGAGCGACTCTGACGTAGGCGTCGGGCCCTTCTCGCGGATCTCCTCAGCTACGGTGACTTGTAGCGGCTCCACCCGGGGTCGCGGCGGCTCGCTCGGCTGGCAACCTAGCAGCTGACTTAGAACTGGTGCGGACCAGGGGAATCGACTGTTTTAATTAAAACAGAGCATCGCGGAGGGCCCCAGCGGGTGTTGACGCAATGTGGATTTACTGCCCAGTGCTCTGAATGTCAAAGTGAAGAAGAATTCAATGAAGCCGCGTGTAAAACGGCGGCGATAACTATGACTCTCTTAAGGTAGCCAAATGCCTCGTCATCTAATTAGTGACGCGCATGAATGGATGAAACGAGATTCCACTGTCCCTACCTACTATCCAGCGAAACCACAGCCAAGGGAACGGAGCTTTGCCGAATCAGCGAGGGAAAGAAGACCCTGTTGAGCTTGACTTCTAGTCTGGTACTGTGAAGAGACATGAGATGTGTAGATAAGTGATGAGGTCGGCCGACGTTTGAAATACCACTACTCTTATCGTTTTTTCCACTTACCCGGTGAGGCGGGGAGGCGAGCCCGAAGCGGGTCTCGTTTCTGGTCAACCCCGCCTGGACCGGCACAACCCGTCCGGGGACAGTGAGACAGGTTGGGAGTTGGACTGGTGGCGGTACACCTGTCAAACTAGTAACGCAGTGTCCTTAAGGCCGAGCTCAGTAGACAAGAACTCCGCTGGAGCAGAAGGGCAAAAGCTCGCTTGATCGTTTGATTTTCCAGTATGAAGTACAGGGACCGTTGAAAGCGCGGCCTCACGATCCTATCTGACGTTTTGGGTTTTAAGCAGGAGGATGTCAGAAAATGTTACCACAGGGTAAGTGGCTGTGTGGCAGCGCCAAGCGTTCATAGCGATCAGTCGCTTTTTGATCCTTCGATGTCGTGCTCTTCCTAGTCTCATTGTGAAGCAGAATTCACCAAGCGTTGGATCTGTTCACCACTTAATAGGGAACGTAGCTGGGTTTAACCGTCGTGAGCACAGTGTTTAGTTTTACCCTACTATGATGATGTGTTGGTACATAGTAAGTCCTGGCGTCGAGTACGAGAGGAACCGCAAGGTTCAGGACATTTGGTGTATGTGCTTGGTGAGGAGCCAAGGGGCGCAAGCTACCTATCTGTGTGCTTATGACATGAACGCCTCTAAGTCAGAATCCCCCCTAGATGTGATGATACCATAGTGCCCGTGCATATAAGATTGATCCGGGATAACCGACCCCCCCGGGGGCCGGCGCAGAAGAGATATTGATACTGGCTTGGGGTGCGGGCCGAATGATGGTCGGCCCTCTCCATGATCACACCACTATGTTTACCAAGGACTGGGTGTTATAAACCACTTGACATACGAACCTGATATCTGAGGATACAGAACGTGTCGTAAGTAGCAGAGCAGCTTTATGACTGCTGCGATCTATTGAAAGTCAGTCCCACTCGATCCAAGCTTTTGGTCAGGTCGAGACCGCGGGGCAGGCGCGGCGTGTGGCGTCACCCGGTCGTCGGCTGGGTACAAGAGGCCCAGCTAATATGAGCACCATGGTTAAAGAGTCCCGTGGAAGGGACGACAGAGGGTCGACGCCCGCCCGCCCGCCGCGGGCGGGAAGAGTCGGACGGCGCAGAGGGTAGACGCGGGCCCCCAGGTACGGTAAGACAGAGTAACCGCAGCTCTGTCTTCTGATCTCCCCGGGCACGTCGACCCTCTGCCCCGCGACACGATTTTCCCCGCGGCACGGACGGGCGGTAGGTCGACACTCTTGTTCGTCGATGTTTCCTTTTTTTTTTAGAAAGGACCAGTAGAAAAAAGACCCGATCGATATAGAACGATGCGGAGATCTGGACAGAGCTGCTCCCCCGCTGCGGGAGTCGGGCAGGAGTGTCTTTTCTGGACACTCGGTGTGACTCTCCGAACGCGAAGGACACTCTGTCGGATTTTCTGATTTTTTTTAAAAGTTTTTTTTTTTTTTAGAGTTACCAGGGGTAAAGTTCACACGGTAGTCCGGGGGTTGGGCTGAACACAATCGATGACCGAGTCGGGGTGCTTAAGAGTGGTATTACACGGCTTCGACCGGTGAACGGGTTCTGGAGCCCCCGCGGGACTCGGCTGGTTGGCCGGGTCCCTGGGGCGGGCCTCTAACCTGGCCCTTAACCCTAACCTCCCTAACCCTAAGCCCTTGGCCCTGGTCCCGTAGAACCCGTAACCCTGAACCCTGCCCGTAACCCTAACCCTAGACCCCTAACCCTGGCCCTGGCCCTAACCCTGTACCCTAACCCCTAACCCCCCTAACCCTAGACCCTGAACCCTGAACTCCTAACCCTGGACCCTAACCCTAAACCCTGGCCCTAACCCTAACCCTGCCCTAACCCCTAACCGCTAAACCGGCTCCTGTAGCACCCTAATCCCCTAACCCCCTAACCCTAACCCTAGCCCCAGCAGGCCTTGGCTGGGAGGACCTGGCCCTGGGCAGTGAGGGCCTGGCTGTGAGGCCTGTCCTGGGCGCCTGTGCTGGGCAGGCCTTGGCTGGGAGGGCCTTGCCTGGGCAGGGAGGCCTGGCCTGGGGCAGTGAGGCCTGGCCTGGGGCAGGGAGGGCCTGGCCTGTGAGGGCCTGGGCGCTGGCAGGCCTCTGCTGGGGCGAGGCTTGTCTGGAGGGCCTGGCCTGGGGCAGGGAGGGCACTTGGACGCTGTGGCAGTGAGGGCCTGCCTGTGAGGCAGTGACTGGGCCTGGCCTGCTGCTGTGAAGCCCTGGCCTGTGGAGGGCCTGGCCTGCGGCAGGAGGCCTCTGCGTGAGCAGCCTGGGCCTGTGGGAGGCCCTGGCCTGGGGCAAAGGACGTGCTGTGGAGGCTGGCCTTGTTGGGAGGCCTGGCCTGAGGCAGAGGAGGCTGGGCCTGAGCTGGCAGTTGAGTGCCTGGGCGCGTGGGTGCCAGGGGGAGGGCCTGCCGTAAGTGAGGGCCTGGGCCTGAGACAGGCCTCTCGCTGGGCAGGCTTGGCTGGGCAGGGGCCTGGCACTGGGCAGAGAGAGGCGACCTGGCCTAGGGCAGTGAGGTGCCTGGCCTGGCGGTCTGAGGACCTGGCCTGTGGCAGGCCTCAGTGCTGGGCAGGCCTTATGGGGACTGGCCTGGGCCTTCGCCTGGGCAGTGGTAAGGCCTTGGGCTGGGCGAGTGAGGGCCTTGCCTGAGCCAGGGAGGGCCTGGCCTGTGAGCCTGGCTCTGGGCAGTTCGTGTGCCTGGCCAGGCCTTGCTGGAGGGCCTGGCCTGGGCAGGAAGGCCTGGGCCTGGAGCAGTGAGGGCCTGGCCTGTGAGGGCCTGGCCTGGCAGAGGCAGGCCTCTGCTGGGCAGGCCTTGGCTCTGGAGGGCCCATTGCCACTGGAGCAGTGAGGGCCTGGCCACAATGCGGCAGTGAGGGCCTGGCCTGTGCAGTAAGAGCCTGCCTGGGCAGGTCAGTGACTGCTCGCTGGGGGCAGGCAGGGCCTGGCGACCCTGGCAGTGAGCGCGCCTGGCCTGGCTGATCGGAGGCCTGGCAACTGGGCAGGAGGGCCTGCCTGGGCAGGCAAAGGCCCTAGGCCTGTGGGCAGGAGACCCCTGCCTGTGGGAGGCCTGTGCCTGGGCAGACCTATGCTAGGCAGGCCTCGCGTAGTGGAGCGGTGTCTGCTGCAGGGACCTGCGCTGACTCAGTTCTATCCTGGATCTTATTTTTCCTGGCCATGGTCCAGGTGCCTCTGCTGTGCAGCCACAGCGCAGGCCTTGCTGACAGAACACAGGCCTAGGCAGAGCACTCACCACTGACACTGCCTGAGCGGCCTCCCTTGGCCCGGTGGATAGCTAGGATGGCATTGCTGGGTGTGTGGTGGGCCTGGCCTGTTAGTTATTTAATTTTTTTTTTTTTCCATTTCCTAATGAAGTCCCCTGTGCTGTTCAGCAGCGAGAGCCGCGCACCTCACCTGGCACTGGGCCAAGTGAGGGCCTGCCCTTGCGGCGGTGGGGGACACTGGGCTGGCATGTGCGGTGTCTGTCTTATTTGAATTCAGCTTTGTTCTGTCTGTCTCTCTCTCTGCAGGCCCATTTCTAAGCGGAATCCTACGACCCGTACGATGGCTCCCTTCTGCGTGTCGCTGGTGTGAGGGACCTGCCTATTGAGTTTATTTAATTTTTTTTTCTTCCATTTTTCTAAAGATTCCCCTTGGTGTTCAGCAAGCGCTGGCCTCACTCACACCACACTGCCGCGGCCACCAGATGAGGGCCTCCCTTGGCGGGTGGAAACTAGTTGTGCACTGTGGAGGTGTCTGTTTATTGATTCAGGCCTTGTTTCTTTCTCTCCTCTTCCCAGCCCCCATTTTATATGGGAGAATCCTCGGCCTGTAGCGATGGCTCGGCTCTGGGGTGTCGCCCGTGTGGCCTGGCGCCGGCGCAATCCAGGTTATTATTACAATCGTTGTTGTTATTATTCCGCTGCGGAAGACGGAGAGCCAGAGTGAGGTAATCTCATCAACCAGGGAACGGATGAAAGAACCTGACCTGAGGAAGGAGAAGGACTGAGCCAGCGCGTTGAAGGGAATTTAACCGAGCCGAGCACGGACCACCCACCAACCCCCGCCCGGGAGAATCGCCGGCTCGCGAGCAGGTGCCGGACATACTGCGGTGGCGCAGCACCAGCGGTGCACCACAACACACACACACACGCGAATGGTCGGACCCCGTAGGTGGCGCCGCTTCCGCTCCGCTCCGCTCGCGATTAAACGCAAACAAAGCGAGCACCGGGGAACGGATTAAACCGAACTCCAGACAGAGAGAAGTGAAAAGCCCGCTTACAAGGAGATTATCCCACACCAGCGAGGCGAGCCCCCCGCCTGGGGGCCGAGAATCGTCCGGCCCGCGGGCGGCTGGGGTCTACCGGTGGGATCACGCGTTGTGCACACAACACACACCACACACGCGAATGGTCAGTGTCGCGCGCGCCGCGCCGCGCCGCTCCGCTCCGCTTCGATGAAACGCAACCAAAGCGAGCACCGGGGAACGGAATAGGTAGAATGAGGGAATTTTAACCGAGCTAGTGGAGCCCCGGGCAGGACGCGGTGGACATCAAAACCCCGGTGGTCTGACGGAAGAGAGCGGGGGGACTGCCCGCCGCGGCCGCCGCTTCGATTGACCGCAACGACACGGATTAAACGAAGCCTGACCAGTGTGAGCAACGAAGAAACACCCGCTTTTAAAGGGAACCAAAACGAAGGCAGGGAGGGCAGCGAGACGACCGGCCTGGACCGGTCTGATCGGTGTCGTCGACAGTGCGATCTCCGCGCTGACACCCCGTCGTTGACGGCACCCGAATGTAGGTCAACTGTGTGTGGCGTCGTTGACGCACCCGTTCCGGGTAGAAATGTAGGTCACACTGTGTGTGTGTGGTGAGGGGTGTGGCTGTCTGGTTGACCGTGAGTGGACGACGTGGGCACGGGCCCATGAGATGACTCGTGTCCGGACCGCCCGCGGTCCCCCGGGTGACCAACCCGTGACGTGGACCGGGGTGGGCAGCGGTGACAGGAGCCCTGTGGGTGGTGTGTGTGACACATGGTGTCGGTAGTGTGTAGTGATGTGGTGTGTGTGTGTGGTGTGCGTTCGAGAGTGTGGTGTGTGGTGTGAGTGTGAGTTGTAGGGTGCTGGAGTTGATAGTAGTGTTTCAGCAGTCCAGCAGGAGCAGACACTGCCCCAAGGAGAGGCACCCTTGTGAGGCGGGCGTGCGCGATGTGTGCGGTGTGTGTTGCTGGGGATCTGTTTAATGCTTGTATCCATGTCAGATCACGTCTTCAGCCAACCAGTCCAGGGAAGACAGCAGACACTGCCCCCAGGAGAGGCACCCTTTGTGGCCGGGCAGACAAGAGTGGAGTGTGTGTGGTGGGGGTCAGCTGCTGGGAGTCTATAATTGCTATTATTACTATTATTCAGGTCTTTCAGCCATCAGTCCCAGGGGGAAGACAGCAGACACTGCCCCCAGGAGAGGCACCCTTTGGCCGGGCAGACAAGAGTGTGAGTGTGTGTGTGTGTGGGTCAGTCTGGCTGGGAGTCTATAATTATTATTATTATTATTATTACTACTATTATTCAGGTCTTTCAGCCATCAGTCCCAGGGGGAAGACAGCAGACACTGCCCCCAGGAGAGGCACCCTTTGGCCGGGCAGACAAGAGTGTGCGTGTGTGTGTGTGTGTGGGTCAGCTGCTGGGAGTCTATAATTATTATTATTATTATTACTACTATTATTCAGGTCTTTCAGCCATCAGTCCCAGGGGGAAGACAGCAGACACTGCCCCCAGGAGAGGCACCCTTTGGCCGGGCAGACAAGAGTGTGCGTGTGTGTGTGTGTGTGTGTGGGTCAGCTGCTGGGAGTCTATAATTATTATTATTATTATTATTACTACTATTATTCAGGTCTTTCAGCCATCAGTCCCAGGGGGAAGACAGCAGACACTGCCCCCAGGAGAGGCACCCTTTGGCCGGGCAGACAAGAGTGTGCGTGTGTGTGTGTGTGTGTGTGTGTGTCTGCTGTGGGAGTTATAATTATGTAGTGTGTTTGTGTTGTGTGTATGGTGTGTTGGTGTGTGTGTGTGCTGGTGTGTTAGCTTCATGTCTCTGGTAGCTCTAGCGTATTATATATGATTATTAGTCAGTTTGTCAGCCACGGCCAGGGAGGAGCAAGCAGACACTGCCCCCAGGAGAGGCACCCTTTGCCGGGAAGACAAGAGTGCGGTGTGTGTGGGTGGGGTAGTCTGGTGTCTGGAAGTGCTATATATTGCTTTTATATTACTATTTATTCAGGTCTTTCAGCCATCAGTCCAGGGGGAAGACAGCAGACACTTGCCCCCAGGGCACCCCTTTGGCCGGGCAGACAAGAGTGTGCGTGTGTGTGTGTGTGTGGGTCAGCTGCTGGGAGTCTATAATTATATTATTATTATTACTACTATTATTCAGGTCTTTCAGCCATCAGTCCCAGGGGGAAGACAGCAGACACTGCCCCCAGGAGAGGCACCCTTTGGCCGGGCAGACAAGAGTGTGCGTGTGTGTGTGTGTGTGTGTGGGTCAGCTGCTGGGAGTCTATAATTATTATTATTATTATTACTACTATTATTCAGGTCTTTCAGCCATCAGTCCCAGGGGGAAGACAGCAGACACTGCCCCCAGGAGAGGCACCCTTTGGCCGGGCAGACAAGAGTGTGCGTGTGTGTGTGGGTCAGCTGCTGGGAGTCTATTATTATTATTATTATTGATCTGTGACTGCTTCTGTGTGCAGTTATCTATCAGCAATTCATAGTCTGTTCAGCATCAGGCACAGGAGCGAGCAGCAGACACTGCCCCCAGGAGAGGCACTCTTTGGCCGGGCAGACAAGAGTGTGCGGTGTTGTGTGTGGGGTCAGTGTCTGGTAGGTCTTTGTGATTGGTATGTCATGTCTTTCAGCCTCGGTCTAGGTAGTCATAGAACGCAGATACTAGCCCCATGAGAGATCACTTACTATTGTCAGGTCTGACACGGAGTGTGATGTGTGTGTGTGTGGATGTGTGTGGTGTGTGTGTGTGTGTGTGTGTGTGTGTGTGTGTGTGTGTGTGGTTTGGGTGTGTGTTGTGCCTGTGTGGTGGGGTGGTCAGCTGCTTGGGAAGTCTGATTATTGTTGTTATTACTATTATTCAGTCTTTCAGCCATCAGTCCAGGGGGAAACAGCAGACACTGCCCCCAGGAGAGCACTCTTGGCCGGGCAGACAAGTAGTTGTTGAGTGTGTGTGTGGGTCAGCTTCTGGGCTCTATATATTGCTATTTCTTGCTTTCAGCCATCAGTCCAGGGGAGACAGCAGGCACTGCCCCCAGGAGAGACTCTTTGGCCAGGAGCAAGAGTGTGAGTGTGTGTGTGGGGTCAGCTGCTGGGGTCTCATAATGTATTATACATTATTCAGGATTCT
>OLKM01007342.1:0-12011 GCA_900291075.1 Melanogrammus aeglefinus | reverse complement strand
TCCACGGTTAGAGGTCTCGGAAAAAACCGACAACCCGAGGTTCCGACCGACCCGGGCTTCGGGTTGGCCACTCACAAGAAGTACTCCGCAGGCCGGGTCGGAAACCGGTGATTTGTCTCGGGTCCTTTGTGAAAGGCCGGGTCCTAACATACCGAGAGACCCGGCGATGGGTTAAAACAACTGCGACCGTTAGCGCTTTGTTAACGCGGAGTAACGTTCACGCTCTGCAAGCACAATGGAAACTCCAAAATTATAATGTTAAATTAAACAAGAGAAGTTTCTACTGGATAATGATTAGCGTTAGCAACGGCTGAGAAGAAGGATTACCAGTACATGACCATCTAAAACAACAAAATCAGACGACGTGGATTTATTTATGTTACATGACTTATGCAGGCGTGGGGGCTGGCAGCGGCAGCAGCCACTACGTTTAGGTAAGAAACGACAGTAATAGCTTATAAAAACAAGTTTATTTAAAACCCTAGGACAAACTTGTATTAAATCAAAGCAACTCGGCATTTCGGGGATTCCACGGGTTTTTAAGGGTTCGGTTCGGCTTCGGAACTCGTATTTAGCAATAATGCTCAGGGCCAGTCGGGGTCCGGTCTCCAATTTTCTCGGTCCATTTCGGCTCGGAACTCATAGTTTACAAATGCTCGGGCCAGTCGGGCTCCGGTCCCCAATTTTCACGGGTCCATTGGGTTCGGGTCCGTCCAAATTGACCGTGAAGACCTCTAATCCACGTGCCACAACTTTACCTCCGCGACGGGTACCGTTTGGGCACCCGTAAATGATACATACACCCCCGACGCAGGACCACACAACGGACTTTATAAAATGATGGCTCATCCGCGCCGGATCGTTTGTGTTTCCAAATCCCCTGTCTTTTGTAGATAAATAGGATAAACTGAAATATTTGATAAAACAAAAACTATCTCTAGAACTAGGCATACTAACAGCAATACATGCCTAAAGCTTAAATCTGCATTGCATATTTTCAACCTTACAATACAATAGGCCTAACAGAAAAGGTTCAATTCAAAAACATCAGTTACCTTTACAAAAGTAATCACTTCTCAATTGGAAAATTACGATTTCATTAGTTGGAAAAAGTTACCTTTAAGTAGCCTGTGGCAAATATTCATTATCTGTGCGTCAAAAAACGGAAATTAGTGCTTTGTCCGGCCTTATGCCAGTGCAGACATTTATATATTAGGCAACCTTCAAGCAAATTTCAAAACAGATGTTCGCGCAATGCCACAGCTAAAATATGCAGAAAATTAAAAGGGTAACGACAAGAAGTTCAATAATTTTTTTTATTGATTATGGTCTCAACTGTTTCAATTAAGACTACGGTTGTGAGGGACTTGATGGGCGGACACCTCCTCGTCTCTTTGTCGCCGATCGGGCCCAGGTTTAAACCACCTGATGTGTGCTTGTGATCTCCGGGCGCTGACAGACTTTTGTGATAGAGATATTTCCTCACAGCACCTAAATTCATACAATATGTGTTTGATGTATGTAGCATTGAAGCTAAGTAGGCTTACACAATACAATATGTGGAGATAGGTAGGAGATAAATAAATATATAATTAAAAAAATTACGAAGAAAAGCATGGACTTTGAAGTCTGAAGGTTGTGGTGATTAAAATAGAGGGGGTAAAAACTAAGAATTTGAGAATTGGGAAAATTAAGAATTGAAAATTTTTTAATTTTTTTTAATTTTTATCCCCCCCCCCCCCCCCCCCCCCCCCCCCCCCCCCCCCCCCCCCCCCCCCCCCCCTGGGCAAAGGACATCCAAAATGTTCAAAACATTAGTCAGTTGTATTAATGTTTCCCTGATACAAGCACATAAGGTCACGGATAAATTCGGAGTGGTTTAATAATAATGTGTTAAGTTTGGTAGTCCAACATACTATACATTCTATTTGGAGAGGACTAAATCCAAAACACACCGCTGCCGAACGGCGCGCGTCAAAACAGCTGCCCCAATTATTTCTATGTACGCCCCCACGACGCGCCCGGCGGCGCGGCCGTGAATGCGCCGCCCTGCATACACTTTCACGCCCACTTCCTATTTAATAATGGCAAGCCAAGCCTGACAGAAAACAAACCGTCATTCAGTCACGTATCACCTTCATTATTTTTTCTGCATTGACGCCTAAATACCGGCGTTTCTCTAGTAGCTATATAATAATCTGCACTTCTTTCGTCTCAGCCAATGCATTTAAAGCTGTTTTGCGCCCAATCGCTGAACAAGACTAGCAGACAAATCAGTTAAGCAAGATCCTGTGAACGATTTCTCCGATAGCGTCAGTATAGCATATTATGAGTGAATCTGAATTAAACAGTATGGTCACCATGGCCCAATCGATTAGAGAGCCTTGCACTTGTAGGCCAGAGGTTGTCAGATCGAAAGCCATAGATTTTCAGAGGGTTGCGCTTTGTCAATGGTCCCGCTTTTATGATCGCAATGCTTTGAAGTCAGCAAGCCAGCTCCCGTCGTCTAGTTCCAAATTGCAGTGCCTTTATGTCAGCCAGGCAATCCTCACGTTGTTTGTCTTTTACACGCTTATAAGTGTATGATATTTAAATTATTGTGTGGAAGCCATGGCGTCTTTGATCTGTGCTGAGACTGATTTGGCCACCGAATTTGAAAACTTTGTACACAGGGAAGTGCGGCTTGCTTTATGCTAAAAAGCATGCGATCATAAAGCGTGAGAATCTGACCAAAGAAAATTCGATCGACAACTCTGACTATACAGAGCAAGCCGCCTCAATCGTCGACACACGGTTGACACATCGATTGTGTTTGGTATTCACTATCGATATATCTAGATACGCTTACAACTAACCAGAAATGAGAGGGAAATCGTCACAAGAAGATCTGTCTAACTGATTTGTCTGCTTGTCTTGTTCAGCTGATGGGCGCGCAAACACTTTTAAAATGATTTGTTGAGAGAAAGAAGGACGTAGATTATTTAGCATACTGACAAGAGACGCCGTATTTCACGTGCGTTTGTGCATGTGCACAAACGCGCAGACATCGAATATTACCTTGGAATTATCTATACTTTACTGAAAAAAGCCAAGCTCTTGCAACATCTTGCTAAGCCTTTTTGTTGTTCACACCTTTCCGAGTAATTTGGCTTGACACGTCGTTCTTGTTACTAGCGGCTCGAAGGATGTTCCAAGTCACCCTCTTCAAATCCTGGCCTCCAATTGTGGCCAAAGAAGCAATCTAAAAGGCAAAAATAAATATTTTTAAATATCAGCAAGGTAAACAATTCTAAGCTTATGTTGCATTTAAACTGTTTTTGTTCCTGTTGAAAGCATCCCAAAATGTAGAAAAACAAAATATATATTTTTACTTTTTCGTCTAACGAAAAAAATCCTGTTCTCTTGATATTTTTTCTCTAAAACATGTACTTGGCTCACACTCTCATCAGACATGTTCCACCTTTACACACAATTATACCAGGTAGACTGACACGAATCTGAAAGGCAGTTCATGTTCAGGCTACTCAGTGAATACTTGCATAATTCTATGGACAATCAATATAGCCTAAATAGCATCTATAGCATTGGCCATTCATATTAAGAAAACTCACTACATCTCGTCGAGCTGGGTAGTTTGAGGGTTCGTTTAAAACGCCTCAAATGCCTCCACGCTCCAGGTGTTCCAGGGGGAGATTAATATTTTCAGGCATCTCAACGTCTGGCCCCGGGGTGCTGTTCATCCTGCTGCTGAGGTAGTTGACCTTTGCCAGGAGCTGGTCTTGCTGCTGTTTTATTGTCTCCTGCAGGTTGAGGATGTGGACTTCAGCCGCTGATGACAAACATGAAATATAGCTAAAATGTAGTGTGTGAAATACATCACGTTACAGTGCTTATCCTCATTACTCACAATACTGACATTATTAAAAATTTGAAAAAAATATGTGCGAGTTGTCAGAATTTCTTCCAAAATCTGTGCATAGAATGACCCTCCTAAGTATTTGTCAGTTATTGCTTACCAGAGCAGGGAATGGACTCAGTCATTCTTCCCCCTCGCCATGTTGGTCTGATGCGGGGCTTGAAGAAGGCTCCTCTGTTTGCCGCAGGTTCAGGGTTGATGTCGGGGGTGGAGGGAGATGAGGAGGGACTGCCGTTCCTGGCCCATAGTGAGGAGGATGGCATCCAGTGTGCAAGAGGGGAAAATAATTGTATTAAATCAGTCATCTGTTAATAATGACTGATAATACACATGGGACCGTTCTATTCACTAATATTTCACAAATCAGTCCGTACCTTGAGTGACTCTCTGCATGTTAAATGCAGGGAGTTGATTTGGCAACAGTTGTTGCGCGTCCTGCCCCATGGTGAGGTGCTAAGGGACAGACATTGTTATTAAATTATTGTGATCTGTTAACCATGGTAGGCTGTCAGCTAGAGGGCCAAACAATGGCAAACGAAAAATCTCTGGTCATGCTCTGGTTGTGCATTCATTTGTATGTTGCAACATTTTGGAATGCACTACCTATTTAAATCCCATGAATGAATTGACGAGGTATTTCAGTACAATTTGAAATTGATGAATGATAAATATTGCATGAATGCAGACCGGAAAAGCCTGAAACCTCCCCTTTTAAATGATACCAGATTTGTAAGGAACATGCATTTGTGGAATGAGCTGCAGAGCTGAGTGTGTAGATTGCGCCCAAAAAAAATGGTAACCCTTCCTTTTACTGTCCCTAATTACTAGGATTTACCGTGTAATACATGGTAAACCATCAGTGTAATTACTGGGTAATTACTGGTATTAAGAAGGTAAATACAGAGACAGTTACCAGTAGATCATAGTGTATTACTGGGTAAGTACCACTGGTAATAAGAAGGTAAATACAGAGGAATTATCCGGTAAATTATAGTGTATTACTTTGTAATTACCACTGGTAATAAGAAGGTAACTACAGAGGAATTACAGTGTGATACTAAGTTAAACCTCCCACTATTTACCCATCAAACTAACTAGTACCGTGTAATTGTAACTGTTTAGGTTGGTAATAACTTAGATATTGTGTACTTCCTAGGAAATTAGGCAACCAATCTTAGAAACACCTATTAAATTCAAGTTACAATTTTAATTATCCAAGGTTATGTTGGGTAACAGCCAAGTTTAATGATGTAATATCTAGACTAGAAATTAGCATAGCATAGTCTCTCCAAAATTACTTTTTCTTCTTAATTATTCATAGCTACACCCATTTAGAAAGGGTTCATTCGATTTACCTTAGAAACTATGAAATTACTTACCTGGTAACAACCTCCACAGGAACAGTTTTCCTCTAGTGTCATGGTACATCTTCTTAAATACTGGGTACGAAGTCGTTTGTTTCCATGGTATTACCAGGTTTTTACCATGTAATTTGTAATACATTATTCCCTTTTCCATGCAGTCAACACAAACTTGTACCATGTACGTTCTGCAACGTTACCAAGTAAAACGCGAACAATTACCCAGTAAAGTAAGATGAGAAACTGTACTGTAAAAAGGAAGCCTCGTCTGTTCCATGGTATTATCCTCTAGGATATTCTTGTAATTACATCATAGCTCTTAATTACATAGACAGTCAACCACCAAACTTGTAACCAAGTACGTTCTGCGAACCTGTACCAAGTAAAAACGCGACCAATTTTACCAGTACAGTGTAAGATGAAACTGATACTGTTAAAAGGGACGCCGCGTTTGCTTTCACATTGGTATCATATCCTCTGGTATTACTGAACTACAAACACAGGTCATGAAGTAAAATATGAGAATCAACATATATCATTAATCATCACAAATATATCAATAATCCTGATTATACATAACAGTCCATTCTGGAGTTAGACAGGTAAATCAACTAAAGTAATCTAGTTATCCGCTCTTCTTCACCTCTTAGTGGTTGACATCAATACAGAAGTGATTACACTAAAATACGTAACTGAATATGGAACCTTGAATATGGTTATTGCATGTGAAATGTGTTGTGTTATAGCTATGTCGTTGTCTGTGTGTAGCACTGATTTTCTTAGGCTCCATGCCTAAATAGTGTAACGATCTTTATGTCACTCCAATTCTATGTTCAATGTACCGAGCCCTGTGTGACTGATTTTGTAGCATTGAAAATGTTCCGTAGACCGAGCTTGGTCCATTTTGCGACACACTCGTCCAATGATGTCGCAGTTTGGACTACTAGTTCAATTAACAAAACTTGTTTTATGTGTAAATATTACCAGTGAATAGTAGTAGTGAAGCTTAAATGTTAATTTCTATTGTATTGCTTTCCAAAAGTAATCCAGTTAATAGAATCAATGTTTTATTCTTTCTACCATTATTAAGTTATAAGAAAATACCAATAATATGGGCTGCATCCAGGTCTCTCCCATGCAATGCAAAGAAAACTGGTTTCTGTCTAAAATACTTGACCCTACTAATACTTTAATATTTTGAATAATATTAAATTAGGAGACAACCAAACAGCACAAGTTATCAGAATGTGTGGGTTATGGAGGCAAGAGTAATCAAGGGGTTGGGTGTGCAAACAATTTAGAGAGATCTATGATAACCTACAACGTACTAACCATCTTTTTCCAAATGATGGAAGTTACCTCTTTTTCCAAATGCTGTGCGGGTTTTCTTGAACGTCTTCTTTCTTCCTCTTCCCTCCTTCAGAGGAGGAGGAGTCTGTCTCAGAGTCAGATGCCGAAGAGTCTGAAGTATCCTTAAGCATCCTTTTGTGGGACCCTTACACAGTGTAACACAAATCGTAAAATAATTAGTCTTCTTTATAGATTTTTTTTTTTCTGATTTAGCACTTGAAAAGATCCTCTGTAGTATACCTATCTTATGCATTTGCATGATGTAGGGATATCAAATCAATAAATGCAAAATAAAAAGCAATTTAGACTAATTTAGACTGTAGAAATAGCCTTCCGTGTTGGTTTTGGGTGGAACAGTCTGGATACCTTTTGAAGTTGTTGAGGGGCCAGTCTACACAGGGTTGAGACCTTTTTCCCTAAGGAAATCCCGCTCCTCTTTCAGAACCCGGTTCTCCTCTTTCAGAAGCCGATTCTCCTCTTTGAGTAATTTATAATCCTCCAGTAACTTAGCCATGGTTGGAGCAGAGCCTTTCGGTTGAATCTCTACAACTAAAAAAGATTCAAACACAAATGTGTTTCATACTTATACATTTAAAGATTTATTACTAATTTCCCGCCTATTTACCGGGGAATCTGAAGGCCAGATTGAACCGTAACATTGATTGTTGCCGGTGTTACACAGAATTCTGCGACCCACCAAAAAATGTGACCCCAGGGGGTGCATATTTTCTGCAATATGCACAAGTTTGAAGCGTAGACAGGCATGACAAAAACATACATAAAACATAAGATCTCCCCTCAACCAATAACCCTTTTATTAAAGGTGCTTAATAAATACATTTGATTAATTTGACTAGCATTTTACGGACCCATACAATGGATAGGGTGTTTAGTACGGTCCTTCAACATTGCTTCTTTACCCATAAAAAGCTACAGTCAGTGTTAAATTACTTAGATTTACCTTTAAGCGTTTCCTATTTTAGGCTACTGTGTATTTACTGATTAGAATTAATGTTAGTATCAAGAAAAGAGAACCACCGTTGGGGGGGGAGATCTTATGTTTTATTTATGTTGTTATAATGCACTCGTGCATGTTGCAGAAAATGTACAACAGCGCCCCCTGGGGTCACACTTTTCGGTGGGTCGCAGAATTCGGTGTAACACCGGTTCCGGCGGCGGAGCTCCGGCCAGGGAGATCCGGCTGCGGAGCCGTTAGTGGCAGCACTACTTTTAAGTCAGGAAAAACCCTTCTCACAATAAAAAAAGGTTTTACAGTTATTAGACCCTTTACTACACTGTAAAAAAAAAAAACAGCAGCTGTGGTTGCCGAAATTGTACCGTTAAATTACGGTGAAACATTTTTGTCATCTACGGTGAAAAAATGTATTGATACTGTTGATTTTATAGTTAAAAAATGTGCTTAATTCAATATTTTAGCGTAAAAAATAAAGTTTTTACATTAAAAAAAACTTTTTTTTAACCTGAAAATGTAGGCCTACATGAAAAGTTGTTTTATTTTACAGTTAAAAAAGTGCTTAACTCAATATTTTACCGTAAAAAATAAAGTTTACATTTTAAAAAAAACATTGTTTTACCTGAAAATGTGCATGAAAAGTTTTTTCATTTTACAGTTTAAAAAAAAGTGCTTAATTCAATATTTTACTGTACAAAATAAAGTTTTTACATTTAAAAAAAACATTGTTTTACCTGAAAATGCACATGAAAAGTTGTAATTGTTTACAGTCAAATACAGGCAGCTGTGATTGCCAGAACTCTACTGATAAATTACGGTAAAAGTTTTTCTTCTTTTATGGTAAAAAATATATTGATACTGTTGATTTTACGGTTAAAGAATTTGCTTGTTTTTTTAACAATAAAAAAAACTGAAATTCCGGGAAAAAAAATGTATAAAAATATATATATATTTTAAATTATATTTATTATATTTTTATAAATATCAGATATTTATTTTTAGATATTTTGTAAATATACTTAAAATATTCAGACAAATTAGCAGTTCGATTGTTGTCGGAGGATGCAGAACTTGCCAGACAATAGTGTATTATGTGCCACATTCTATTCTGTAAAGTTAATACACAGAGCATGAATTAATATTGTCAAATTTACTATAATGTACCAAAAAACAGCCAGGAAAAAATATCCACCTTAAAACTTTTCAAATATATACTCTTTATTTGAAATTTGTTGTAAACATCAAGTATTTTAAGTTGATCATATAACAAAATATATATGAATGACGGGTGGGTCATGAAGGAGAGCCCATGCTCTCGGGAGAGCAGCACAAAAGCAATTTGTAGTAATGATACGAGTTGTGGATTATTGCTATCGGCCATCTGTTTCTATGGTTTGTTCTTTTTTTTATAGATTTACTGATCTTATTTGACTGATTTCTCATGCAATTGAAATTGCATGGTTCCACATTTGGATTATATGTATAAGCAAGCATGGCTCAAAAAAGAGAATCAAAATTGTAACTATCTTAGAAAGAAAAAGAGCATAGAAAAAAAAAGAGTTTAACATTGTAATCAATTCCATTTACTTATGGTTGGCCAGCGTAAGTACCAAGTACTATGGGGTGTTCAATTGAAAGCGCTATGTTAAATCCACATACTTCATCTACAGCAAGCCCAATTGGAACAAAACAGTGAGGTTAATTAAATGTATCATAATAAACTGTTCCAATTTCAAAACCAGTGTACACTGAAAAAAATAATTCGTTGAATTTACTTGATTTTAATGTGGACATCGGTCCCACATGATCAGAATGTGGCCATGAGACATGCGTTTTCTTTTATTCTCAATGAAATATTGCTTATTAACCCAAAATATCATATTCACATAAAACTGTTTGAAAAAATCATGTTGATTAGACATTATGTTTAAGTAACCTTAACACTAAAATATTATGTAATGTTAAAATGATTGCATCATGTTACGGGTACCAGATTTTCAACTATAACTTCAACTTGATTTCTTAATGCTTGTATTATCCATTATTTATGTAACTTTTTAAGGCAATTTGATGCCTCTGGTATCCAATTTAGATACATAAATCTAACTTGATTTGTTCAAATAAACTATCCAAATGTATTGTAGAGAACAATTTCATGATTTAGTGTGTGCAAATACAATACAGGAGAAAAAAGGCAGTCAGTCATCTCTACTCAAATTTTCTGTATTGCAAACATTCAGGAAAAATAACAAATCTGTGCAGTTGCTTGTTTAGTTCCACTTAACAGGCAACCATCAACAGCACTGGCTGAACACAAACTGGATAAAATCAACATCAGTGGATTAACACAAACTGGATAAAAAACATCAGTGGATGAACACAAAAACTATAAAATCAACATCAGTGGCTCAACACACAAGCCAAAAATAAACATATCACTGTATCAATACAAACCTATAATACCTGGAGCAACACATGTTTATACACAAAATAAGGAACAGAAATGAGCAACACAAATTAAGGCCAGTGATCATCTGAGGGGAGGCAGCGTAGTGTTTGACCCGTTCATTCCAAGAGACGGTTTTTCAGCGTCAGTATTTTGTTAGACAGTTTACCCACATCCATGTCCATTAGAATCTTCTGTACTACCTCAAAGGTGTACTGGAGGTCGGCGGGGTAGCTGATGTTCAGTCCAAAAAGCATAGCAACCGCTAATGCTATATTGTCTAAATCTCTTAAGACCCTGATGCCTTCGAGGACGACTCCAATGTCCTCAGATTCCTCACTTGCCTCATGCTCTTTAAGAACATAAATCCCGACCGTGGTGTTTGCAATAGCAGCATTGAAGGTGTCTCCATTCATGCCCTGTACAAAACAGACAACTGTAGGTAAATAAGACCTCAAGTTTGACTACTTATGAACAGCAAATACAGAAGCAGCAGTTGGCAATCAAATTTTAAAATCTTCCTTGAGCAACACAAACTTAAGAATACACATGATAAAAGACATGAAAACACTATTGCAGTCGCTAGGTGGACAAGAAGTATGATACAAGTATTAACTAGAATGAAATCTAATGTAGAATTTTGACTACTATCAGCACACTAGAATTTTGACTACTATCAGCACACTATCATATTAATCTTTGTAGCTTGACAGAAAATGCTTTTGTTATAGTAGTAAGATGAAAACGAAAAAAATTTATGTTTATGTGACCAGCAACTGAGAAAGATAATGATTTTAAAATATATGTAACAGAATTGTATCCGATATGGAAGATAGTGGAATAAGCAAGTAAGCACTGATCCATGTACATACCGCGTATTCGTGCACAAGGTTTCCCGGATTTTCACCCATGTAGATGCAGACTCCCCTGATAATGCACTCTCGTCCAACATCGACATCATCACACTGAAAGGAAATGTTCTTGATTAGTGTCAGAATTCAGCCCTTTTACTATTTCTTAAATAAAGTAAAGTCGAACTACCGGTGTTAAGAGAGTTAACACCCTGCAGTTAAGTAGTTGATTATCCTGGTAATAAATGATTTTTAATATGACAATATGGCCTTACGTGCCAGGAAATATGCAATTAAGAAACAATTGACGATATATCCATCCAACCTGACACGTTCCCATTCTTAAGAAGAATTGAAATGAATTTAGAAATTAAGAATAATAGCACCTTGCCACCTTCTTCATGTCAATTACGAGCCTTGCTGTTGAGACAAAATAGATAGTACAAATGAGTAGGAAGTGTGAAGATGAAAATAAATGCACTTATCGTCTCCCTGGCTTGGTACAATCACTGTAGCACCGACGCTTGCCAATCAGATGTATTTTGGCAAGCCACCTTGCCAATCAATTATTTGGCAACTAAAACATTCTATAGTGTTGCATAACATGCCAACAATTCAAAAAAATAATACTTTCCAAAAACAGTCAATTATTTTTTTATGAAGTTGGACTCCTGTAGAACTTACATCTGCCATTTGTGCAATGGTTTTTTTGAGCTTCTGCCCTAGGTGTCCTCTCCTTTGGAACAGCCTCGTCAGTTTTTCAGTGTGAACGTCCAGCTGGGACAGGAACCTGGATTAAAGTGAGACGGTGGTGATCCTCTTGAACTCAGCGTTGATCTAAAAAGTAGTGAGCACAAAAAAAGCACAAAGGATTCAGGTTTCAAACTTATCAGAGAGAACGTACATAACACATACAACCGACCAGGAAAGTCTAGGAGATGAAGCACCAACCATGTAGATAAGCCTTACCTCATTGACAGCAAATAGAGCAGGTCACCTTGCCATGAATTCCTCCACCATTGGCGCTTCACGTACGACCTCATGTCTTCTGAGGGCGAAAGTCTTCTCCATTTTCCTTTTCATAATCTCTTGGTTGTGTCTCTTCTTTATATCT